>PVIR01000849.1:0-148225 GCA_004026965.1 Petromus typicus | reverse complement strand
AAAAGAAACCAAATGTTCTATATAAATTCAAGTCACTCCAATGATACTAATATTTACAGAACAAATATCTCATTGGGTTTACAACTTAGGAATTAGACTAATCAGCCGTCTAATTTAAATCTTTAGTAGTCAAGTTTTCCTCTAGATGATGGCCGCCACATACTGTCCCTTTCTTTGTTACCTTTTCATCCTCAACATGGCACTTTCAGGCTTAGGAGAAACACCCACTCCAGCTATCACCCGGCCCTCAATTCTTCCAAGTGCAAATGGGGAAAGCCCAGGTCAGCCTCCTGTTCTGTGGCATCCCAGAGCCACTGTGACTGTCACACACACACCCAAACTTCAAGAGGGAGATGACAGCCTGTTCTCAGTTACACTAAATGTGGAGCAGTATTTCAAAGGAGTGACTGTATAATATTTTTAAAAGTGTTTCTGAAGCCCATTGTCTCGGAGGACATATGGCAGCAGGAAGTCCAAATGACTGAGATTTAGTACCAATGATCTGGAAAGCAGGCCAATTTGCTGAAGGATTAGTCTGCCAAATAACCAATTTGCAAAATTCACAAAATGTATTGTTTACTGAAACCTTGTCTAACAACTAAGTTTGCAGCAATTCATAATGGAAAAAAAGTTTTGTTTTAAGCAACTGCTGAAGATTTCTGCAGTATTTTCACTGGGCTGAATAAAACAGAGAGTAAGAGGGGGTACCTTAAGGATAAACTGAGAAACTGAGGCCTCAGAATCTTGGCATTCTGCCTCTTGCCAGATTTAATATATCTGCATTGTGAATTATCATGCACTTTCCTGTCCTCTCCCCAGTCTTACTTCTGTGCCCAGATGATGATGCACTGGGGAGGATGCTTGAGGGGCCCAGCTCAGGAGCAGCCATGATGTCTGCCCCCAACAGTGGTGGTGGTTCCTTCCCAGGGAGGACTCCAGGCCAGCAGGTGGAGAGGGGGCTGGCAACACGATACACAGGGAAGCGGCGCCCTAACTCCAGCAGCTTGTAGGATCTGGTAGATGTCCGGCTCAAGGTGCTTTCTTTGCATGGAATGAAGAACAGACTTCTACCAGAAAGCCTGAGTCCATGAGGCAGCAATGCCTGCACATTACTGAGGTTGAGTGGTTAGGCTCATGGAACCACCAAGACAGAATATTTTGGTGTTACGACTTCATCTGTATCTTTAGGGTAGGAACTCGAGGACATTTGTAATGGCCAAACAACTCAAATCTGGTCTGTTTTCTTATACTCACTGATCGTGGATAAATATCGAAGTGCTCCACTTCTAACAAACCTCAGCTATTTTTATCCGGAGGGAGAGCTATGTTGAAAGCAAACAACTAGGATTTTCATACAGAGATATCATTAGGGAAGGAAGGAAATGATGGACAATTTAAGTTTTGCTTCACCCTTACAGCATTTATTTCCCTTTTTCTTAAATTACCTTGCCATCCTACTCGCTTGAAAGCAATCAGATAATAAGCCTATTTTTATAAATATAGAAACCATATAATGTTACTTCTCAGACTTCAAAAGTTCAAAAGATTAACTTAACACATCAAAGTCTATATCTTCAGGTCTTGGGATTTTTAAATGCAGCACAGTTAATTTCTATTTAAAGTTTCCCTAGAGTGCTTTTCTATTTCTGAGAAATATTACAATAACAACAAAGTTACTAAAAATAATCTCTTTGAAATTACACTAACCACAGAAAGATGTTACATTCTGTAGCCTTAACATCATTAAAAAAAAAAAAGCATCACTCTAAATAACCACAAGTTGCCTAGAAGTTTTATAAACAGAACCAAAATCCCTGCTATCTCAGAAAATCATCAAGTCCTAGAAGGCTTCCTTTCTCTTTATCGATTCTTCCCAAACATGTGTGAGGACAGAGATTGTGACCAAGGTGAGAGAGTGTCTGCCCCATCTGGGTGAGAAGGCACAAGGGCTGGAGTTTAGAGCACGGCAGACCCTGGACTGACTGACTGTTCAGGAGAGTTTAAAATATGGAAAACTGCTCACAGGCGATCGTAGAGCTGTCAGAGGACACAGACATGGGGACAGAGTTGACAGGTCTTTCCAGAACCTTCTATTTGAAGAAAGTTAAGTGGAGTAGGTGTATGTGGGGTATGGAGTTAAAAATGTCATCTAGTTGTACAGTTTAGTTCTTTTAAGGACGGAAGACATTTGAACATTAAATACGGTAAGGAACCCTTAGCAGGTTAACAGCTTAAAGGTACAGTAATGACATAGGTGCGGATAGGGGTGATGAAGGTCAGCACGGGAGACTTAAAACGCTTCTGTAGAGAATGGGAAAGCTGACCAGGGAAGAGCAATACCAGCAATGACGGTCCTACCGAAGTGGGCAACTGGACTGGGCTGAATGGCAATGCCTCAAAACTCATGTCCACTGCAACTCAGAGCATGGATTTATTTGGAATAGGCTGTTTGTAGATATGTCAGGTAACTAATTACGAGGGGCACCCCCAACCCTGTGTGAGTGGTAATCTTATTCAAAGAGGAGAGGCAAAAGGCAGAGGCCGGGTGCAGAGGGAGAGACTTAAGTCCCACAAAGATTGTTGGAAACCCCCAGAAGCGAAGTTAGAGGCAGCAAAAAAGAATTCCCCTTTAGTGCCTTTTGAAGGAGCATACCTCGGTGGGTCCCTGATTCTGGCATTGAGCTGGATTGTGGCAGCAAACGTTTCTGCTGTTCTGAGCAAACAGTTTGTAGTGATCTGTTAGAGCAGTCCTAGAAAACTAACACAGCAGCCAAGAATGGGCTTTGGCAGTAACCAGCACGGCTGGGAGGCCTTCTCTGCAGCGCTTCTGGAAGCCGGGCAGCTGGCCAGGCCAGGACTGTCCTCTGGCAGGTGCAGGCCCCTCAGGGCTAAGAGGCCAAGGAGTTGAAGATACAGGTGAGCGTTCAGTTCAATCAGCAGACCTCAGAAGACAGGTAGAAGGAGAGAAAAATATGAACACTGGGACATGGAGTAGGAAAATATTCAGGGGCATTAGGGGAAGAAAGATCTTTAATGAGAGAAAATGGCCATAAGGAATGTTGTGCCTGAATTTTGAGACCCCCAGTGGCCACAAGGGAACCGAGTCCAATGTAAAGCACATGAGGGTCTTTATTACAAACTCGAGCCGGGACTCTCAATCATCACCGATGCAGCGGATCAGAATTGAGAGCCCAGAACTTCCAAACGGCAGGGTTTTTAATGGAGGTTACAGCAAAGTTGGGGCAACTGCTATTCTAGCAGTGCATGACCGGTGGACTTTAGGAAAGTACAAGGTGCTTAATCCTGATTGGCTAGGCTCAACAGGTCATATTGCAAGCTTGTAGTTCTAGGGTACCTAAAAGAACATCTGAACCTTGTACTTTCTGGTGGGCTGTTGCTAGGGTATACAGCTAAATGTTACCAAGGATGGGTGGTCTAAGCACACCTGGTGACTTTTCCTGGAAACTAGGCCCCCCCAAGGTGGTCTTTCCTTTAATTACAGCTTATCTCACTGGTTACTGTGACTTTTTCTCGTGACAAAGGCCAATGTCTAGTCACCTTGGCCCAGGGTTCCTGGAACTGGAGTCTATAACCTGGTCATGCGGCCCTTTCCAGACCCAATGTTTACATTTAATTACTTTACTTTAAGATAAGACCGGTTACTCAAAAATGGGGTCGCTTTCGTCTTTCAGGAGAAAACACTGTCAGCTGGGAATATATAAAGCTGGTCGGAGTAGGAGATACTTCAATTGAGAGATTAATAGGTAGAGCAGTTCCAGAAGGTAATAATAAAGCAAGAAGTGGGTGGTTAACAAGGCTGAAAGAATGGCCAGGCCAGGGCACGGAGGGAAGACGGCCAGCTGCCTGCTGGTCTCTCTCTGAGATATCAGTTTAGTCAGAAACTATCAAAAAATGATGGCAAAATTTCTGGTCCATCAACACTGCTTTTCTTTTCTCCACACTTTGTCAACTTCAAACACTAATACACTAGCCCGTCTAGAAAGTTGCAACAGACCTAAAATGAGTGTTTTACCCATTCTGACCACCATCCCCGCGGTTAGGGCATAGGTTTTAGCAATGCAAGTATCTTGCCAGAGACTGAAGAGGGGATGAAACTAGTAAAATCTAGTTACAAGTGCCTGGAGCGGTATTACCGAGACAAGAATGAAAAGTCTCCTCGACCTGCTGGTGATCAGGAGCATGGTGGCCAGAGGGCAACACCACCAGTTTGGTGCTGTGAGAGACTCTAAATGGTGTGTCTATGAAATAGGAAGCTGAAGATCTTAGAGCTCACAGAGATGGAAATTTCATTTATAAGCTACTAGCTGTATTCCCACCTCCAAAATGGCAAAAGGAACACTAAAACTGTCCAAGAAACTTCTGGTTTTACTCCTCAGATGAATGTAGGAATTTATAGAAATAAATTCTGTAAAGGCAAATTAAGATCTAAATATTGGATTTTATTTTGACAATAAACCAAAATAACATCCTTTCAATGAATACTCAATAAAAAGCTAGTTGTGTTTGTTGGCTAACTTAGTGTATCTTAAATTTGTGCACAACAAAACTTTGGTAAAAACAATCAGAGCTGAGTATAGAATAAACTGAACTGGTTCACAGGGAAGAAAAATGGTGAGCAGAATACAAGATCTGAATTAATAAAAATTCTGAAGTCATAAAAGAGGATGACCTTTATAAGAGCACAGAGATCTGCTTCAATTTATGGAAATGTTATGAGCTACTTGCCAACGGACGGACGGCCACGTAAAGTGGAGAGTTTTCAGGCATGCTCCATCATCTCTGACATCCAGCATTCTTATTTTCTGTAATTGCTGCCTCTTTGATGTTTTCAGCCTGAGTTTCCCTCTCTTAGCCAAACCTTGTAAGGCCAAGAGCGAAAGATACATAAGTAGGGACATAAAGTTCTTTCAACAAAGCACAGTGACTCACTGAGTAAGAAACAGACTAGAAAAAGTTTTTGAAGAAAGTCTAATAGGAAGAAACTTTAAAAAGTAAGCTTTCAGGTTATGGGTAAATTATGGCATTAGTTTACTAGTATTACACAAGCTAAGGTAAAAGTTAAGCTAAAGTGAAAGTTATGCGATAAGCAAAGCTAGACGTACCAGATTGTGCTTGGAGTGGGCGCTAATGGTTAAGATCAAGCAAATAAATTAAATAAATATTTTGGAGCCATCAAGTTAGACTAATCACCTACAAATATATTTTGCTCCATTGCATTGTCCTGGTTCCTTTCTCACTGCAAAGGTTTCAGTGCACTGTCCACTGGCTCTGCAGCAGGGTGGCAGGGCACAGGACACTGGGGAAGAGAAGCAGTTTGTTCCAGAGCAGGCAGGAGACAGCACACCTGTCTTCTGTCTTTCTTCTTGAATTTTAGCAGACTTTTCTGTAAAGTCTTCTGCTCCTTTATAAAACTTGGTTAAATACTGCAGTAGGTTTTCCTTTTAAATTTTTATTTTTTATTAGTTTATTTTTGTAGTATCTAAGAATTACATTCCTCATGGTATGTTGGCACATAACATATCTCAATTTTTCTTTCATTCTAATCCCCTCTCATTCTATCTCTTGCCCCCTACTCCACCATCATTTAGAAAATATCCATTTTCCTATTTCCTACTGTCTAAATTTTATTTTATTTTTTTATATTTTGTGTTTTTCATATAAAAGAAACATTTAACCTTGTATGTTTGACTTATTTAACATTGTGGTCTTATGGTGTATTCATTTTCCTACAAATGATTCAAGCTTATCACTGTTTATGGCACAGTGATACTTTATTATGTATAAACACCAATTTTCTTTAACCATTTCCATGCTAACGGACATACAAACCCCTTCCAAGATTTAGCTGTTGTGAACTGTGCCATTATAAACATGAGTCGGCATGTATAATTACGATATATCTTCTTTTGGGAAGATTCTTAGAAGGGGAATAGCTAGGTTGAATGGAATTTCTAGTTTTAGTTTTTTTGAGGAAACTTTATACCGATTTCCATAACGCATGTACCAGGTTATCTATAGAACAATTTAGCACTGCCGTCCTAAGCAAGGCTGAGAATTGGCTGGAGTGGTGAGGTATAGGGCATGCAGTGGGAAAAGACAGTATGACCCTTTCCCAGAGAAACCTATCATCTAGTAGAGAAGATAAATTATATTTACAGACAGTGTTACTCTTTTAAAATTTGTTTTTACTAGTATATGTTTGTGATATATAATTACTATGTTCATTTTGATGAATTAACCCCCTACACACATACACACACAATCTTGTGTGATACACAGACACACACACACACACACACACACACACACACACACACACACACAAAATCTTCATTAGTTTTGATCCCTTTCCCTCTCTGCAGATATTTATCTTACGAGTGGCCCATCTGTGGAAAACTGGAAGTGGACTGATAGCATTTAGCTCAAGAATTACTTGCTGGGCATAAAGGAACAGGCAGTCAGTCAGATATGCACGCACCTCTAATCCCACCCAGTAAGTAGGAGGCTGAGGCAGAAGGACTACAGCAAGTTCGAGGCTAGCCTGGAATCCATGGTGAGTTCAAGGCCGGTCTTTACACAGCAAGAGCCTGTCCTTAAAAACCCCCTTTACATAGCAACTGTTTCAGACTCGCATTAATCACTCCCGACCCTCCATCATGGTCAGGCTGCCCAACATCTGACTCATAGACAGCACGTTCTTCCATCAAGCAGCGCTCTTTGGCTTCCCACTAAGCCAATATGCACGACTTGGGGTTCAAACTTGCCTCTTGCCTTAGGAAATACGGGGTTCCTCTTAATTGTTTCTATTCCTAGCCTCTTCTGATTTTTTCAGAAAATGGCTCCTTCATTTTTTCACCTTTAGTTTTCTTCCACAGAACCTCCTCAGCCTTTACGAGCACTTTACTCTCCCATCCCTCCCAGGTGTGGCTCCCCTCTTCTCTATCTCCACTTCTGCAGCATCTGTGCTCAGATGCGGCTTCTGTCACTCCCACTCCTACAAAACCATTCTCCAAGGCCACCAAAAACATGAGTACCCCATGGACTCTGCTCAGATTTTCTGTCCAATGATGTTACTGGTTTCTAGAATCTAGAGGAAGTGATGGTATTTTATAGATCAACTCATTAAAGTCTGTAAATACCCAATCTGGCAAATAGGCCAATTAAAGCTGAAAAAAATTTGATTTGATCAAATCAATATTTGTAGTTATAAAAATTATGACCATTAACAGTTATATACAGAAAGTGTTTTTTTAAACCCTGAAAACCATGTATAAAGACATCGATAAGGCATTATTCTAGTGACTCTTTCCTAGGAAACATCTCTGTAAGCAGGATGACTCACCCTGTTCCCAATATATGCCATCACAGTCCGTAAATAACCTCACTTGTGATTCAGAGATGCAAAAACAGGAAGTATAATTACTTTTACTGAGTTTCCCTTTAAACTGAACAGAATACAGAAATCTCAGAACAAGACACTATTTGGGGATGGGTAGGACGATGACAGGGCCAAAAGGTCTTATTTTATCTGAGAACAAGTAGTAAACTGCCTTGAAAAATATTACTCTTAGAAGACGAAGAAAGGAAAAATTTTATGTACCAGTCCTAACGTATTTATAAAGTCATAACTAGTACCTTCTCAACTCCAACTATTTGATGCATCCTTCTACTTTGTCAGAAGTCAGATTTCTGATAGCTAAGCCGACCTTTCTACCTCAGCTCTCAATCATTCATAAGGTGAACTCTGCGCTCTAATGAGCTCTAATATCTGGCCCTGCCAGATATCTGGCCCTACTGCTCTCTCCAAACTTCATTCCCGAGTTCCCCCACTCAGTTGCTAACCACCAACTGGACACACATACTTTACAAACGTGTGTACAGAGCTGGCTTGTTCGATGCTATCACCAGTCTTCCTTGATAACATCTGTGACAAGATAACCTTATTAAAAATTCAGATTATATGTATTATAACAGATGTTTTCTTCAGAATTTTTATATATATACAAATCTGTATGACTTTAAAAGGAAACTTTTGTGAGCCAGAAAAGAACGTTCAACTCCTTTTCGGTTCTAAGTAGTTTCCACATACTCCCAGCAGGAAGAATATGAAATTCCTCTCCTGAGCTGAAGGAAGTACACTGTGGCAAACTTGGTAGATTCTATAGTAACAGCATCTAAGAAGAATGGTCTGAGAAAGTAGGGACAGTTTGTTATCCAGCTTTGAGGAATCCTCTTAACAGATCAACCCAAGAGGAATGGTAATTTGCCTAGAAATGCCATTGTAAATCACCAAGAACTTCATGCAGTGGGAAAAGGCAGGGAGGTCTTTTATGCTTTGACTTCTATGAAGGTCGGTGCATAAGGTTTATGTTTGACTAAAGCTTTCCTCAACTCGGATAATAGCACACCTTGCCTTCAACCTCTGTCCATGCTACTTTATTACTTGACTTTGTACTGTGGGCCACATTTCACTTACTTGTATCTTTGCTAAAGGCTATTTAAAATTCTAAGGAAAAGGGAAAGATATAAATCAAATAAATGGAACATAGGATTCTAAAACTTTTGCAGAGCCTCAAAATTCTGTTAGAGTTTCTAGGTGGGATCCTTATTACTTTCTGACTTCCTATGATGCAAACCAACCCAAAGAATGAGGAGCTGCTGAAACCCTATCACGTGATAGAAAGTGACTGTTAATCTGTAGATAAGATAACTCTCACATTCTAATTCTCACATTCAGTGCTGGCGGCACCGAGGATGGTTGTTTAAAGGTCCACAAAGACCTATGTACTACAGACTACTTTAAAATGTTAAATAATGATGAGGACATAGTGCTCAATAATAATGAGGACACAGTGCAGAGACATTTTTATTAGAGAAAAATATCCTGGCCGTAATCATCAGGCGCATAACCGTGAGCAGCAGAGACAATGGGGATGGTACAAATCATGAAGCTCACTGTCGAGAGGTTTCATTCAGCCATCTTTTTCTAAATAAATTGTTAGGATAAAAGAATCCAACACACTGTATATTACTGCTCACTCTAATCAAACAAGCCTATACCTGGGAAAGGTCCAAGCATAAAGTCTTGAGTTCAATCCCTGGTACCACACGCAAAAAAACTTGGATGGATATTTTGTACATTGGTGGTTTTCTTATTTTTAATTTTGCTTCTAATTACTGTTTTGTTTTGTTTTTTTTTTTAAGAGATGAGTGAGCGATCATGAAACTTTTTGGATAAAGTTATTAATTAGCACAAAATGAAGCACAATGAAATATGCATTTTCTGACAGATTTTCAAAGTCACTAATCATAGAAATAGAATCCTATGTGATACTCATGTGTGGAAGGATGAAAGTCACTGAGGACATGTCTGCCTTAGTCTCCTAAACAGATGCACTGCCAAAGGCAGCTGAATCAGAGAGTTACAGGCGCCCTTTGAGCATCTCACACCACGTGCACTACAGAGGAGCCAGACTATGCTAACTGCAGAGGTAGTCGGGTCAGCCCAGACTCTGCAAATGGCAGGTCTGAGCATTCTCAGTGGTAGATAATCAATGTAGAGAGCCTGTATACCTTTATACTATGTAAGTAATATTCAAGCAATTTTGTATTTTATATAAAAGTATAAAAATTAGAATAAATGGGAGAAAAGACATTTAGAGAACCAGACAATTTTCAACATTAACAACTGATCTCCATAGTTAGTTTCTTATTCTTATGGAACTGTTTTCTTATCAGAATCCATTTTTAAAAAGTGAAGGTATGTGAATTTGGTCGGTATGTATACACACTAGAAAGATTCGGTATTGTTCTAATGTTACGCTGCAGGACACAAGCATCAAATGATTTTTTTTAAATGCAAGAAAAGATCTTATCTGGAAAAATACACAATGGATGTTTTGAATAAGGAAGAAAATCTACTCAGCTTAAAGAGAGAAGGCACCCCAGTTATCAGATGTGAAACATGTCAAGGGTAAAGCAGAAACAAAGTCAATCTTTTTTGGACAGTCCCCCAAAAGTATAACACACTCACAAAATCATACACCACAGAAAACCAAACTGCAAGCATACGCTCCTGTTCAGATGAATTTCTGGACGCAGAGGTCCGTCGGGTTGAGACACAGGCCAAAATCTCACCTTCGCCGAGAATTTATTTTTGATTTTCATATGAACAGGAGGCTAAAGCATATTATTACATACATGTGGATAGTCAGGGGGGAGCCTCTCACCTACTGTTTCAAACAGTACTCCAAGGATATAAACATGGAGTGTGTACTAGCCACTGAGCGAGCCACAGGGAGCTGGCACTGTGACCCAGGATGCTCTGCGCACGGAGGCGAACTGAGAGAGCTTGCGGTGTCTGTAACAATATTCCCATGGTCACTGCACAGCCGGAGTCAGCACTCACAGGCAACTCCACACGATCTACTTACAGAGCTTCTGCCAAAATCCCGAATTTTAAAATAAACGTCACAGTCATCAACCTCTCGACATTGTAACAGGACAGGAATGTGTAGGCACAAACGAGGCATTCGAATGAGTGACTCCCAAGTATGTAACTTTCATTCATCAACAGAAATAGCAAACCTATAAGAACATGGATTTTGAGAATTTTTTATTAAATGCCCACAGGTTTTACAGTGGTGGACACATTATGGCTGGCTGACACTAGAAAGTCTATAACCTCAACATGCAATTTTTCTCCCATGGAAGTCAAAGAGGCAAAGCTACCACCTGTCCCTGTGACACAATCTCAGAATTTGACATTCAGCGAGCAGAAACACTGATACACCATGTACACGTTAATTTTTACACGCTCAAATGCCAAGACTTTATTCATCCATGTTTCTGGATGTGTATCCTCATAGGATACATAATCTAAAACAGAAACAACCACTCTTTTACCCTTTGCTAGGTGAAAGGAGAGGAGGGTGCCTCCAGATAGTTGTTACTGTCATTCCCCTCGGGCGGCTCTCTGGTACTGAGCATCTCACCTCTGCGGCACTGAAGAGGTCCCACAGGAGTTAACATCTGCCTGGTGTCTGGGGTCTAGAATGAAGGTGGCAGCGGGACTGCTAATTAGGTATGTGACAGGTGCTAAAAATAGCTCATCTGTGAGAAGTTTCACAAAATCATAAATTTATTCAGGACGTATACTATTCCTGCACTGTATTAGCATCTCATACATAAAAATAAGACACAATGTCTGAAGGGAACTCATAGGCAAAAGTAGTGATGACAAATGAAGAATGTGACGAAAGTGCAGTAAGAAAGGGGACCCCAGGGACACGCAGGGTCAGGAAACAGAGGGGAGAGAGCCTTGGATTGTCTGGGGGACCAAAAGAGCTACCCACGTGGCCAGGGACATTGTAAACAAGAGAAGAGGGTGAGAAACGCATGTCCCACATGGCTGGAAAGAAGAGAGGGACAGTGTCACAGGAAAAACAAATCAGAGGGGCCACAGAGACCAGGACCCTTGAGCAGTGGTTCACCTGCTACATGCAAACCACAGTTTTAGTACAAATGTAAAGAATACCAAAAAACTCAATAAACCCACAACACATAACTCCCAATGGTTTTTGAGCGATATCCTGGCCAATCTCAGTATAGAGGCAGGGCGGCCTTTAATTTATGAATTCCACCTCATTGGGTTCTTTAGCTTTCCTACAAGATTTCTGGCTCTGCAGACTAAAAAAGCCTTTACCCTTGCACTCAAATCAAACTGTGAAACAAAACCTCTGTAGAAATGCTTCACAAATATTCCAGGTGTGAAAACTACAAGCCCTCAGTGAGTGAAATATTGTTTATGGAGAATATCTGAAGGACATACAGTCTGTCAAATGCTGACACCAGCAGAATCCAGATACCCTAAAGCCAGAGTCCAGTGTCCTGACCCCTCCCGCCACTGCACTTCCTCACCACTCCATTACCCAGCAGGTGCGAGCACTACGAGGTCACGCAAGTGGCCCTCAAAATGCTGTTACAAGACAGGCTCAGCGCTGCATGTTTGCAATCCCAGCACTTAGGAGACTGAGGTGGGAGGGCTGATGCCAGCCTCAACTACGTGGCAAATTCAAGGCTGGCCCGAGTATGGCCTTTGTCAGGGGAAGGCTGTCACGTGTAGCATAAACAAGTTGTAGAGGATCCCAGGCCCCACAAGGTACGATATCCTCTTTGCAAAGAGCTCTGAGATTTCTCTCGGTTCTTTCAGGAATTCTTTCCCTGAGCACAGAGTTGCTTTAACGTTTTGAACCTTGCTGATGATACCACTGAGCTCTTCAGCTTCTCTCTGCAGAAGGTGCCAAAAGGTCTGGATCAACTTTCACACTCCTGATTCATAGGAATACAGTATCTCATAATACATACTTTGCATCTAACTTCATCCACTTAAAACAATTTTACCCTCATTTTCCTTTTACCTTGATTTCTTTAGGCTTTGTTGCTGCTATAATTATGCATGCTTATGTTTGCCACTTTAAAGAATGTTACTGGTATGTGTTTGCAGTATCTAGTGGTTACACTCCTTGCAGTGAGTTGGCACATGTGGGTAACACATCTTAGTTCCTTTTTCAGCCCCATCCCCTTTTTTACCCTCTCTTCCTCCTCACCCTACAATTCTTGATCTCCTCCCATTTTTGCAAACAATCTCTACCTAATTTTTTTTTTTAGTTTGCTCTTTTATATATTTTCTCATGTAAAAGAAAGCATAGGGTATTTAACCTTGTTTGATTTCCTCCCTTGACATTATGTCTCAAGGTGCATCTATTTTCTGATAAATGACTCAAGCTTCTCCATTACGGCAGAGCAATTCTCTGCTCTATGGAATTACCACCTTTTTTCTGTCCATTCATTTGCTGATGGACATACAGGCCACTCCCAACATCTAATGCTATGAGCTGTGTGGCTATATACAAGGGTGTCACTGTATACATGTGCATGTGTCACTGTAATATGATGTCTTTCGCTCTTTCTGGAAGATACCTCGGAGGAGACTGTCTGGGTCAAATCGAATTTCTAGTTTGTTCTTTAGAAATCTCTACTGACTTCCACAGCGGTTGTACTAGTTTAAATTGCCACCACCAGTATAGGAGAGTTCCTTTATGTACTGCTGCACCTCTAGACTTTACTATTTGATTTCATGATTGCAACTTTTTCTGGACAAAGACAGAATCTCTGCAGTGTTTTAATTGGCACTGCTCAGACAGCTAGAGATGTGGAAGGTTTTTCTTCCCCCAGAACTCCGGACCTTGAGCTTGCCAGGTGTGGCGCCACTGAGCTACATTTCCAGCCCCTGCGAGCATTTTTTAGGGCTTTATTGGTCATTTGCACTTCATCTTTCAACAAGTTTCACCTACCTACACTTCAGTTAGGTCTTTATTTGGGGGAGTAGTCTGATTTTTTGAATTTATATATATTCTTGATATTAGTCCTCTGAGGAATAACTGGCAAAATTTTCTCATGCTGCCATTGTCTCTTCACTCAGTTGTTTCCTGTGCTGTGCAGCAGCTTTATAATTTGGTATGATCCCTTTTTACTACTCTCAGTCTTTATTGGACCATAACAGTATAAAACTAGTGGCCAATTAAATGACTCAAAAACTTCGAGAGGCATCTATTTTATGCCAGGCCTTCTGCTGAAGATTCAAAGTCAACAAAATTGACTTGATTCTTTTGGTCAGGAAAATAAAAGTTAATGGGCAGAATGTTCAACTGCACGAGTGGTAATACAGCAGGGAAGGCATTCACCTAGGAACACACTGCCCATGATCCTAAGAATGCTTGGGAAGGCTTCCCACATGTCTTGGGTGATACTCATTGCCCAGCAGGAGGCGCTCAAGAGCTAGAGGACTCAGGTTCACCACGATGGTGAACATTTTAGAGCTTTAATAACAGAGCAAGCGCAGTGTGTATGCCACAGGGCAACCATGAGAGGACTAGGCCACTGTACAACCTGTGTGAGACTAACATTTAATGGACAACTGGGGGGAGGGGACAGGTGGGCAGAGTGGGCTGCTGTGTAACAAGTACATTTAACCGTGGAGTGCGATGAAACCCAAGGTTCAATGCAATGATTCCAGAACTAGCAAGATCAGCTGAGCAGGGATAAGGTAATTCAGGAAGGTACAACTCATGCTTGGACCGTGATTACAGAGAGAAAAAGTTGAGAATTATCTAGGAGGTGGAATCAGAAGGCTTTGTTTGAAGCTTCACGGCTGCCCAGTAAGGTGGAGAAGGGTCAGCTAAGAATGACCGCCAGGTTTCCGGCTTGAGCAACTCAGTCAATGACCTACAGAGGCTGAAACAAACGTTATGCAGCCAGACTCTCTGTTGCATCATTGAAGAGCTGGATAATCTTGGACTGGTTATTTAACTTCTCCACACCTCAGTTTCCTTGTGCGTGAAGTGGAGGGGACAGTAATACCTTCTCCTGGACTTACTGAATGTATTCCTGGGAAGTACACAAGCCCCTGCTGTCAGCCATTAACATTCTCCTCCCTGGGGCGCAGGGTGCATGGGGAACAAAAGCAGTTTAGAGGAGATGACAAGTCCAATTTTAGACCGGCGGAAGCTGAAGCACCTCCAAGTAGCAAAAGGGAAGAGCTCTGAACTACACAAAGTTTTTCAACTTACATTTAGATTAGTGCAATGATATAAATATGCGGGGGCCACTTTAAGCCACCAACCCAAATGATGTGGCACAGGAAGATAGTGTGGAGTGACAGAACAGACGAAGCCAGGAGAACCTTAGGAGGAGCAAACTCAACAGCAACAAAACCTGCAGAGGAAAACATTTACCGAGATGAACCAACAACTGTCCTAAGAGAAGGAAGAGGATACCGTGGAAATGTGTTCACTGGCTTTAGACATACATGATGACCTAGATGACCTGGCTTTTGCTGTCCTTTTAGGAATGTGGGGTAAAATGTATTAAAGTAGCTAGCAATAGAGGTTGACTATACTAAGTAGGAGTTCTGTTAGGAACAGCAAATGGGGAACAGATTCTTGGAGGATTCTCACAGGAAGACTAGTATTTGGAAGTCATCAAAGAAAAGAGCGAGGCGTGACAGGCTTCAGCCTGGACAGATATAACCAGGGGCCAAGGGCACAGACAGGAATGGTCAGTTAATTCAAGTAGTGTGGCTCACACTGCACAAAGTTTGGAACATTCTGAGTAGTAAAATTTGAACAAGTCAGAACTGTATTACACAGTCTTGGCATCTGCACTATCCTAAGGTTACAAACTTTATGAAACAGTATCATGTGATTCTATTTTGTGTGCCATCTACATGTTGATAAAACAGGAAGACTATGAAAAATGCGTAATATTTCAAAAAGTAACTAGTTAAAACCATGCCTTTATATTCTTCTAAATCATCTTCCTCCTTTTTATTATAGAAAGTAACACATATTATTCAGAAATAATACCAGTACCTCTGGTTACCAGAGTGACCCAGTGTTGAGAAAAATCGAGTCACGGAGCTGTTCTTGAGACTTCACGACCAACGGGTGGAGCAAAAGAGGGAAGCACAATTAGAATGGATCCATTGTTTCAGTATTTAGACGGTAACAGAAAATAAATGATGAAAATTAAGATGCTTTAGCAATTATTACAGAAACAGCATTTGTATAATGTTGCATAATTAGTGTTAGATTTTATGATAAATGCATGTTTTCCTAGTGTGCTCTAAGGATGAGAGAAATGGAGGGAAAATAAAAAGGTTATAATAAAGGAAATCCTTTATATATCTTCTCATTTAGAAAAAAGAAACGGCAGCAAAACCAGAGATTAGAGAGAAATCTCAGTGTGCAGGATTCTACAAAGAATAAATCTTCGTCCCACTGGAAGGAGGGAGAACTGTGAACTTCAGTGTAACAGAAGAAACAAGGGGATCACATCAGACAGATCTGCCTGGAACCAGCCCCTGCTCAGCATATTAATCACCTGGGGCAAGCTGCAAGAGGGAGCCAGTCTGGGCTGCAGAGGGAAACTCACCTGGCTGAGCTGGAGGAGCTAAATGATCGACTAGGGGAGGGACGCAGGCGGGGCTGAGGAGGTGCTTATGAGCCCAAGACCCATCATGAGGCTGAGGCTGTGGGTCTGGGTGTCCTAAGAAACCCCGTGGGTGACTCCACAGCATTTGCAAGATAAGAGAGCCCCTGCACAACACGGGACACACCTACATGTTAGCAGGAGTTTTTATGTACAGACACTGGGCTTCCATGAGCTTTCATGAAATTGGTCATGATTTTACCACATGCAAGATCTGCTTTAATGCGTGGCTTACAGCTTTTGCTCTCTCAGTAGGGAGAGAGTGGTCTAATGAACCAAAGAAAGAAATGCTATTTATGGTCTCAGACATGGCATGTGAAGATTCCACGTGAAGAGACTCTAAGGCCTCTGACATGTAGACACAGATAATTCTGCAGAGGCAAACTGGAAAAGTTTTGGCCTCGAGGTATGTAGATCACCAAGTTATCTAGGCGCCTTGTGTGCTTACCCACTTTTTTGTTGTAATTTATTACCAACAGTAGATAAGATTTGTTCCTTGTCAAATGACCTCAAAAGAAAGTCAACTGCTAATCTACAAAGATATTTGCTACAAAGATATTTGCAAATGTGGGGAAATGAAAAGGTCTCAGAAAATATTCTAGCAAATGTCAAAGGTCTATTGTACAGTCACATTTTTTAACATAAGCAAAAGGTCTCACTGTATTTCATAAAGAGTTTCCAGCAATAAAAGGCCACATGGAAAGGTCAGAGTGCACAGTCTAGAGTGCACCCGCTATTTCAGTGGTTTGTCTGTTTGACTCTCGCCCTGGCCCCCTACCACATTCTGGCTGTTAGGAAGTGGAATGAAATGCAGTCCTGGGAGAAGTGCACTGACTAGAATAAATGGAGTGTGAGCCACCCCAGGGGGTGGCTCTGCTGGCCCTCGTTAGTCCCCCACTACACAGCCTGGACTGTCAGGAGGTGGCTGTGAACTGAGCGAAAGAATCCAAACAGTTCAAAGGGTCTAACGACGCTAATAGTCTTTGAGACTGAGCCATCTGCAGCTGCTTTCGATTTTCTCTGAGCAAATGAGAACTCCTGTGGACAAAATGGACGGAGCCAAACGCCGGCGCAGAGAACTGCTGACTTAACACCGATAACCTGAACGCAGAAGCAAGACCCTTGTTAAAGGGCCCTAATCTGGGGGAATTCACATTTCTTTAGCAGTTCATTACCCATCTCCCAGATTACTGGGAAGACTGCATCCTCTATTTCCATTCAGGATGTATGCATGTGAGCTGACTAGAAATACAGACTATCTTAAATTTAAAGAAATGTTACTTATTTCAAACCTACAACTTAAGACTAAGTCGTTGTGCAGTTATATTTAAGAGATGAGCTGATTTGTTTCTGTGACTAGGTCTGCCATGGTGCAGCATCAGCCTTCGGTTCGGTCAGGTGGAATCTGCGATGATCCTGGGTCTCTGGGCAGGTCAACACTTGACTTTTGCCCTTCCTTACACTTGTTCTAAGCCATTCTTGTTTTTCATGCCAAGCCAAGGGAAAGCTTCTTCCAGAAGCCTTACTTCAGTATTTCAATACAATACGCCGTCGGCTCAATACTCTTGTTTTTTGGTGGTTTGCTTTTGTTTTTTTGAGACAATGTCTCATTATATAGTTCAGGTTGTCCTTGAATTCACTCTGTATTCCAGACTGACCTCTGACTTCTAGTGATCTTCCTGCCTCAATCTCCCAAGTGATGGAATTACAAGCTACACAATCACACCCAGTATAGCTGAGAACTCTTATAATTATTCAGCATAACTACAGATATGTATCCTAAGACCTGTCTTATATTATTTTCAATATGTATCTTTTGTGGAAGTGGTAATAGAGGTTGAAACTAGGGAGTGCTGAACTACATTGCCAAACTTTTTATTATTTTGAGACAGGCTCTTGCTAAACAGTCCAAGCTGGCCTCCAATCTATGTTTCCTGTCTCAGTCTTCCTCACAGTGAAGATTACAGGCATGCACCACCATGTGCATCTCAGTATGTATCATCTTTGTCTACCTGTGATGACTGTAAACTTCTTGAAAGCAAAGTCACATCTCCAATAAGACATACTTTAAATGTTTTTCCCCCTTTCATAGCTACTCTAATTTTAAATTGTTCCAAATGTGTACTTTTGCCACTTAATGGTGAATACTAATTACTGCAACTCAGTAATTGGTTTACAAAATCATATAATGGGTGGGACAAACCATTGTCTTTAGTCAAAGACGAATTAAGTTATGATTAAGCACAATAAAACACCAGATTATGATGAATATAACTAATTTTTGGTGCAATGATTAATAATTTAAAACTTACGAATCTATTACCATTGAATAATTAAGACTCACAACAAACCTTCCTGATGTGAAGCCTCTTCCCTCTAAGTCAGCAGCCTACTTTGGAGACTGCATTTTCCAGTATTCAGAAAAATTAAATGGCCACACATTGAAAAATTATGTGATTACGGGTATGTATGAAATAAATCACCCAAGACCATTATCTACCAGGGTAATATACAATGTTTTGAGAATACGGTAGGCCACATGCATCTTTTAGCACAAAATTTTAAAATATTTGGTGCAAGTAATATTGACTCTTCTACTGGTAGGGCATTTATAGTGTCACGGCAGGACTACAAAGCAAATATACAAATGGTGGAAATCAAAGCAGTAATGTAAGCTCTCTACATTTATTATTAGAGAAACAACATTTGTATAATACCACATAATTAGGGTTATATTTTTAAATGTGCCTTTTCCAAGTGTTTTCAATCTTGGTGAAAAATACTCTAAACAAACACAGAAACTACTTTTCCTGTTGTATTCAATACTTCCTGTTACAACTTTATTCCTAACTGGTGAGTGTTCTAAGATCTCATTTACTCATTTGTACTAGGTGCCTCGTAGACAGCAGCAACAAGCTGAACTGGAAAGAAATTATTTTATGGCAATTTGTTTTAATATGTGGTCTCTAGGGTTCCACATGAATATTAATTTAAAAAGTCATTTGTTTCAGCAGCAAACTCCCCTTCCACACAATTTTTCTCAGAGGGCTAAACATCTGAAAGCAATGCTGGGGCTGTCTGACCCCAGCATTGCTCATCTGCAAGGGTTCTCTACATTTGTAGCCTCTGTGACCCTCTCCAGCTCCAACCGCACATGATTTCCTCTGTCCTCACTCTGCCCCACCCCTGCTTATTCTTGTTCCAAGGGTGCTGCAGGATGTAGGGACTCTGTTAACAGACATCATGCCATCGATATACAGGAAGCAACACATTATTGTAGGAAGAGCATGCTACTCAGTCTAACACACCACTCTGGCAAACTCGAGATTTTTCTCATACACTCTGAGTGATAACTATTGTCAAGGACTGTCGTGAAGATTAACTGAATTTAAGGATAAAAAACGCCGCAATTCCTTGTATTCAGTAAATGCTGTATTAACCATAGCTGCAATTCCTGTGTTCACAATCACCGATATATTCCTGACATTTATTCTGACAGCGTATAGACCCCAGTCTGCACTCCTAACTTGCAGTAAAATGACTCTTCTGAAGAGTCGTCTAGTTTTCCAACTCAAGCAAATGAGATCTGTGTTCTTTGTTTTTTAAAAATACTGATGGGAGTAAGAGAATCATTCTGGCAGGAAAAATGACTAATTACGCATGCTGACTAGTATTCCCAGTGTTCTTCAAACGTGTAGCAAAATTCTAGATCAATTTGCTACTAAAATATTTTCTAGATCTCACACATTTAGATGTATCCTGTACTTTCCTAAAGTACAATTAGGAATTAATTTCCTGAATTATCCTGCCTATATTTAGGAAGGATGTGTTCCAGTTATGCTATGCCTATAGATAGATTTGGTAGACAAATGTGTTTCTTGTCAGAGTACTTTAAAGAAATCATTAAGCACCGTAAAATAGAAACCATACTGACTGAGGAGGTTTAGTCTAAGATGCCTAAAAAAAAGGCGGCGGCAGCAGTGCCACTTTAACGTCTTGATGCCCTGCCAGTTCATGGTGGCAAGAACAAGCTCCTCTATGGGCCTCTGCAGAAGACAGGCCCTCACTCTCCCATCTACGCCACATCGGTAATGACCGCACAATTCCCTACACGGCCGAACTACCAGGATAACAGCTTTGCTTTACCACATCGGTATGATTTTTGGCATAGTTAGTATGCATTTCTTTAAAATCGAGGCTCCTTAATAATTGCTAAGAAGCCTCACTGTGGTAGGTTCTGCTTTCTAGCTTAGTGTCATTAGAGAAAGAAGAACATTTCTACCTTTTCTTACATAACGGCTTGAGACCTTTCATGCGAGGCACAGGCAGTTTTATGAGAACATAGCAATTACCAGATGAAGATGACTATTTGTCACAGATGTCACTATTACACAAAACAATTTCCTGGAAATCAGTGTCAATAACCATATAAAATAACCATATAGAGAGTTTAGAAATTTATCACTGTCATTACATTTGAGTACATTTTGAGATGGGTGCCTACCTTCTCTTAAACGATCTACCACAAAAGTGAAGCCTGTAGTTCTTGGATGCATGACATACTCATATTTTTGAAGTCCATTCTTTTCAGCAAAATCATTACTTCGAGCCTTGCTATTTTCTAAAACAAACAAACAAAAAAAAAATCAGATGATTGGAAACCATAAAAGGAAAGGTAGAAGACAGGCATTTTTTAACATAAAAAGATGGCAGTTAATGTTCTGTAACTACTAAACACAGTATGCTGAAATTTTAATTACTCCCTTTACAAAGATCCCAGACAATCTAATGATAACTTTTAAAATTGTATAACAAGTTATCAAAAGATTTTAAATAAATTTTTTCTGAAGTTTACATTCAATTCTTTAGATTGTTAGAATTCATCAAAATTAATGTACAATGAAAACAAATAAGGAACTAACATTTTCATAAAACATTTTTGTAATAAAAATTGAAATTCTAAAATATAAAACACTAAGATAATGAAAAAATAATGAGCTAGACACCCAGAAGAAATAATTAGCCATTACATCCATCAGATCAGCACTGTTTTGTAACTCGGTAATTTGAGACTCCAGCGGAGAGACTCTGCCTTGCCCAGGCACAGAGCCGGCTGCTGCTCTAACCCAAACCACTCACAACACGAGGGGCACGTGACCAGCACATGGTGGACAAACATCTGAACGTGGTTTGGCTGAACACAGTGAGGAGGCAAGTATATGTTCCAACTGCTGGCAAAAACTGCTTTTTCCATTCCATGAGGTAACTTTACAAGTTCCAAGAAGAACCAAACCCATTATTCAGCAAATACATTTGGAAAAAGTGCTCAGAAACGTGGCCTAACTGCTAGGAGAGATCATGCAATGCTTCTGATGACAGCAGATGTTAAAACCTGCAAACCTCAGCTGCACGCTGAAGTTTTCAGGTTTATTCCAAGTGCAACAAAAATACCTAAATAAACACAGGTTTCCTAGGAGTGAATTTAAGATCATCACGCTTCCAAACGCTAGATGCACGCCACATTACGAAAATATTCAAAGAACATCTCGAGGAGGTGTTATAATCAAGGCATTGGGTCAGAAACCCTCATCTCCTCCAAATGAGAAGGAAAGGCTCCAAGCACAGCAAGTTAATAAGCTGTGCTCACATCCATCTAGGATTCTCCCGGGCGTGAGGCTACTACGGCCGCTGGCCATACGTAAAGGAGGCTGGGAATCCCTGGGACATCAGAGATGCGGGGTAACTGACTGCGCACTGGTCTGCTCCTCGGAACGCCGGGGACACTGACGTTAAAACTGAATCCTTTAGTAAATGTGCGCATGCGTACCAAGAGCTTCAAAATGTGCAGTTATGATAAGGGAAGGGAGAAAGAGATCAGTCCGCAGATCTGCCCTTCACCCTTCTTTAGTTCATCAACAGGCCCAGAGCTGTTGATCTTCGTAACCCGCAGGCCTCCCCTTTCTAGCCACAAACTCCTGCCTGTGCTCATCCCCAGTAACTCGCGTCCCGCCACCGTCCCCCGATGGCCTGGCCGCTCCCCTCACGGCCGCCAGGCGGCGCAATCCCGGACGCAGCCGCTCTGGTTCTCGGGTTCTTCATTCGGTTCTGCCTTAACCCAAACTTCTGAGAGCCGACTGCTCACCGCCTTCCAACAGACAGTGCCCTACACCCTTCTGTTTTTCTCTAGAGTCTTATTCTGCTTCATTTTCCCAGAGAATTTACAATAACTGTACATGTTTTAACTTATCAGTTTGCTTGTTCCTCACACTTTTCGTGAACACTGATTTGTAGGTAAAGTCCAGACATATTAAATGAACGTACTTTATGTATCAATGTATTAAACCGCATGCAATATAATTATTAAAACTTAGAAATAGCTTTCTTCTCCAAATTTGGCAAATGGAACTGAAAAGTATAGTGTAAGGACTGTGCTGGTTAATTTTGTGTCAACTTGACTACACCACAGTATCCACGGATTGAATCAAACATTCTGATGTTCCTGTGAGGGCGTTTTAAAGTATGATTAATGTTTAAGGCAGTAGACTGGGTGAAGCAGATTACCCTCCATCATAAGACGGGTGAGGATTTAACAGAAAGGCAGGGAGCTGGCCGGCGGGGCGCCGGTCACCCCCACCCACCCCGGCCCTGCGGGGCTCAGACTGAGCGACCCAGTTCCAAGCTGGCTGGGGCGACTTAGGAGGTCCCTGCCTCGCACACTCCGCACAGACCCACAGGGAAGGAGGACTTCTGGCAGTAGACCCTCTCAATTCCGACGGTGACTTCCCCTGGCCTCTACCCTGCTGGCTCCCCCTAAAGATTCCGGGCTGGCCAGGGATCCGACATGCCAAAAGATACTTCACCCCGACCCCTCTCCCCTACATGGATCACATGTTGCTCTGATGAGCCGCAGGGCACGGACGTAATGTAAACAATGGTGACAAAGATTACGGTGAAAAAGACAAAAGCAGGATCTCAATCTGCTTTTCGTTTTTAAATTTTGTGGGAAAGGTCTCGCTGCATAGTTCAGCCTGGCTTGGAAGTCATGGCAGTCCTGCCTCGGCCTGCTGAGTCCTGGGATCACAAGCATATGCTCGGGCACTGGGCTCAATTTTCTCACTTTACTTCATTATATACATGGATGTATGTGTACAGACACACACACGCATGTATGTGCACATTTATGCAATATCTGTGCCTGGGATGAGATCTGTACCCAAGGGAAATGGGTAAAATTTAGGATGTTTATTTATGGGCTGTGAGATAATAGCTATATATAAACTTGTTTTCTTAAATTTCCCATTATCAATATATTCCATTAATAAAGCTATAACCAAAAATATATGAAGACAGAATGTATGTAAAGTAACATTTGAATGTATGAACTTGAAAATGAGCAAACCAACTAGATTCAGAATTAAAAGTAGATTCTAAAATGTTCTCTGTAGGCTTAAAAATCCAAGTTTTAAGATAACTCTGGTAATTAGAAACATTGATTGCCTATTAAAATTATTTGCCTATTAAAAATTTTCTTCCCTATCTCAGTAAAATTAATCCTGTGAATAAAACACTTCGTAAAACCTCAGAAACAAATACTGAGGCTTCTGCAGGTTGGTCTCAAAATGTATCATGTGAATTTATAACAATGCTAAACAGGTAACTACATGTGAATTCATCACCTAGAAAAAACTCGAGAAAACATACAGAATGTGGGGTTTCAAATGTTATCTTGGATTGAAGGGCTTCTGTTCAAACTCATTAACACCAGTGTACCAGATTGAGTTTCAAAGCAGTCAGGTATAAGGCTGTGACAGTATTATATGTTCTAAATATTATATGATTCAAATATGGCTATTATAATTTCCTAATGATAGTTTGGTTTTAGAAATCAACTTATAATGCAATCACTGCAGTGTATTGTCAAGCTTAAACAACAGGCAGGTGATATCACTCCCCATATTATCCTTCTTGATTGAACTACTTTTAGAACTTTAGGTATAAAAGCAAACATATACTACACAGTAAGTATGTATTTTAGGGACTTGTGTAGAACATAGAAACTGTCATGGTTGTGTATCTTAGTTCCATCTGCAACAGATGAGTCAAACATTTCTTTATTGCCCTCTATTGTAAATGTTTCCCAAAATATTTTAATTTTCTTTCTCAACCTACTATGGCTCTGTCATTGTTTAAGTATCTGTGAAATTTTTATTTTTTAATTTGAACTTTTTGGGATAACAGGGTCCATAAATTATTATGTCCATAGTGATTAGCGTCTGCATTTACCTGCTCTCTTCGCCTAAGTTCTAAGCTTGCCCTTCTTGGCTTAGTATCAAAGACCAAGACAAATTCATGCTCCTTCCTCTCTGCACTCCTTGGGATTGTCAGACTTGCAGGCTACTTTACCTTTGTCTCTCCCCTCGTAAAGCAGCCTTGCATCCCACTGGATCTTTCCTAAATTCCGCTTTTGAAATGTAACCTTTTTTGAAGTTGTAACTGCTTCCTGTCTCTACTACATCCCCTTCAACCTGGCGCTCACTCCCAGTGATCAACCAGCCGGGCCAGTTCTGTTCTTATCCATTCTTCATCTTGGGCTAGAATAAAATGACCCACAGTTCAAATAACCGTGAAGACCACTGACTTAGTAAGTATGACAGGCTGTACAGTCGTCCTTTTTAATCATGTTGCATCTAGGAGGGCTGAAAATTTTAAGCACATGTCCCTTCCTGTGTCCCCTCAACTCAAGGATGGCTGATTTTCTTGAGGAGCCACCATTCCTCCTGCCACGTGCATTGTACAATACATTGATCATTTCACCTGGCAGTGATGAAGGTAGTTCCATATGACTACAGCCAAAGCCTTTCCTACCTGCAGTAAGGAAAAGGTTTACAACTTAGAGAAAGCGAACACATAAATTAAAGTCACTGAAACTGAAATTAGTTACTCTCAAGATGTTTTCTTCTTATAAGGAAAAGGCTGAGGGAAGGAGGTTAAAGGATAAATACCTTCTCACAGAACAAGAAAATATACAGAACATGTAAGGAAAAACTACTTTAAAATAATGTTAAACCTCTGTTTATATAAAGACAAAAGACTATTTTAGTATATTCTGAGGTGCATAATAGAAGGTCAAGGATAGCCAAGGAGAATAATAGCGCCCGTACCGCCCGTAGCGGTCCAGAGTAAAATCAGTGAGCTGGAAACCACGAATCCGGGTCCCGATATGCTACTGAAGAACTGAGTGGCCTTGCATCAGCCGATCTCATGGACAGTGCATCAATCCTGCTGGTATTTGGTGACTTCACCTAAATAACAGATTGTTCTCCCCACAGAATTTCTAAGTTCCTCTATATTTAAAAATTTTGTGATCTAAACCCCATCTATCTTACCTGTGAGATCAGTCCCTTCTGGAAATATGAGGAGTTGAAGTGGTTCACCGATGTCACAGAAATAATTGATCATGTCTTCAAAATGGTTCCTGTCATCCTTCCACTTCCTGTGAATGAAGATATAGGCAGCAGCCTGCATGGCCCAACCTGGAATCAATTTGACAAACGTGCATACAGTTTAATAATATTCACATATTACTAAATATATTTTTTCACACTTTGCGATCTTACTATAAATTACTTGTCAAAATAAGCATTCCTTGATATATCATAAACCCAGTATTAACCTTGGGGCTTTAAATAAATAATACATGTATAAGAGAATACTAATAAAAGGCCCTGGTGGTAGTGTAAAAAACTACTTTCCAAGCAAAACTAGCTATTAAAATATCAAGACTAGAAATTTATCCAAGTTTTTAACAACCCTAATTACACAGTCTTTTTTACCAAGTGACTTGTAAGAGAAAAAGACGCGTTGTGAGGTTTACCTGGTGGTGAGCAAAGAACATTTTTCAGGTCGTGTAAACATTCTCTGTAATGCTTCCTTTTCTGAACTCCTCAGTCTCTAAAAGTGACTGCTACTTTCAGTGATAGTCACTTTAGACTTTAAAGAAAACAGCAAATTGAGTCCATGAAACAAGCTTAGAGTTTACTTGGCCAGCTGCCTGTCCCTTGGACATTGCTACCTTGCTGTGAGGCAGCCCTCATGAGGCAGAGCACTGTCCAGCTCTCTTGGCCCGCCACGTCCAGGAAGACTGGGTGGTGCCACACTCACGGCAGCCAATACATGGTCTGTGCAATAGCGCATGGAGCGCGAAGGCCCTGGGCCAACTGCATAACTATCCAGCCAACCAAATGTTTATACTTTCTCAGAAGTGTTACCCCAGACCACCAGAGAAAAACAGCACAGAAAGCAGAGGTAGTTAAGCCTGATAAAGACGTATTATAGCAAATATCAAAAACTTTTACTACTGAACTGAGCCATTTAAAACTGATTTTAATTCGTAACAAGAGACTGTTCTGGTTTCCAGAAGGGCCGCCAGTTAGTGTAGCCATGCATACCTTTACAACACACCATTTCGGCTGGCAGGAATGAATGGCAGTTGCTTGTAAATAAGGAGCGCTGTTGTATACTGCAGAAAATATCCTGCCTGAGAATCTGTCATCTTTACTACAAAAGTTTACTCCATTTACATTTACTGGGATAACTTTTGCCAATAGTTTTCATGTTTCCTATATGTTATAGCTCTTTGTGCTTTCTCTTCACGCCTTCTCCATTTCCCATTTCTGACTTTGGTTGAAATTAAGTTTTCCTTGCCTCCTCTATTTCTCTCTGCGAGACAAGTAAACTATAGAGCACAGACCAAATTCAGTTTACTGTCTTTTTATATGACTCATAAATTAAGAAGAGTATTTTTTGGTATGAGAATTTAACAAGGTTTTACTGAAACTCAGCTTGAGCCATCTGTATATATATTATATCATAATACATATTATATAATATATATTATGATATTATATAGATAGACAGATGTAGTCCATGGCATAATCAGTGCCACAGAGACAATATAGCTACAACCTATGTCACTGACTACCTAGGCCTTCATAGAAACAGTTTGATGACCGCTGATCACTTTCTTTCAGTCACTCTAAACATGCTTTCATCTTTCCAAATTTGGCAAACACACATACACTTCTGTCAGCACTGAAGTAAACATCACTCTTCCTCAAACAAATGCTTTCAATTCTATCACTACACACAAGGCCCTTCATGTTTTGAAAAACTGAAATAGTAACAGCAGAAATGTATGCTCTCTTCTAACATTTCTTCTTATAAAATTTGTAGATATTATCAGGTAATTTCCCAAACTGCTGTTATCAAACCTTAAGCTTCACGGAAATGATTCTAATCATTTAAGACTTGATCTTAAATTTTGGTGGCTGCTTTGCCTATCACTGCTTCTTGGGACTTAGGTCCCTCCATTCACCCTCTTCAAAGTTTAGAGAAAGGCTCAGGGATGGAGGCTGGAAAACTAGAGCCAGATGCCTTAGAATGTACTTGGTGGCAGATGCGGTCAGAGCTCAAGAAGACCAGAAAGCCAGCAGAGACCGGGCTAAGGAGTTTTCCCCTGGGAAGAAGGCCTGTATTGGCTGTGGGACTCTCGACAATGTGTTATGCCTTCACAGAAAGTCTGTCTGCATTTTCCTGGTGTCCTGAGATTAAGGGTTGTGGGCTAATTAATCTGGCAGAAGAAATTTTAAGGCAGTCTAATGTTTTTATTTTTTGTGATACCAGGGATCAAACTTAGGACCTTGTACTTGTGACTATGAGGCAGGCGCCACAACCACTGAGGGCTTTTAGCCAGATTTATGCTGAGAATGAAGAGCAAAGATCACAGACAAATGATTCAAAACGTTTTGAGTCTGGCCAGAAAGGAAGCTCCAGTCAAGCTGAGGCTTGAAAAGACAGAACAGAGATCTTGATTGCTGAGAAGGAACAGGAGAATATAAAAGATGGCCCAAGGGCATCACAAGAACCAGCAGGACTCCTCACTCTGCAGCCTCAATGTTTCAAAATGAAAGACTTTGCTCTGAAAAGACAGTTCCAGAGCACCATGTTCCTGATTGGTGGGAGCCTGGAGAATTTGTTCCTTGGGATGTGTTTTACAGGCACTGGACCCCTACTGTCAAGAATGAAGGAAGTCTGGCTACTGCTCCCTTAGTGGCAGGCCTTGGCATCATCTACACGGGCTGGTTTTAGATGCACAAAGAATGCAAGTTGAGTGGTGAGGAAAGCTTCTGGCTAGATTTCAGAAGCAGCCCTGGGAGGCCAGGCTGTGACCTTGAGAGGGCAGTATGCGAAGCTGAAGGAGATAGTAGAGATACAGAAGTTTGGCAAGAAAAGACGGTGTGAGGAAAACTGCAAGGAGGGAACAGGGTCAGCCAGAGAAAGAAGTCCTGCAACCACCAGGAGTTCACAACCTGCCACAGATTGCCAGGACGCTGGAAGGGGAACTGTGGGACTTAATGTTTGCCCTGCTGGATTTTGGACTTCTTTTGGTCCCAATCCTTTGTATCCTCCTCTTTTAACTGTTTGAATGGAAAAAGTCTACATTGTGCCACTGAACGTTGGAAATGTTTAATTTTCTTTACATTTTTACAGAAGCTTGCAGCTAAGAGTTTGCCTTAAATCTCAGAGGAGATTTTGGAATTGGACTTTTCAGCTATGTGGAAACTGTTAGTACTTTAGCAACTGTTAGAGATGGACTAAATGCCTTTTGTATTAATGGATACATACGAGTTTTTGGTGGCTCAGGGGTGGAATGTTATGGTTTATGTCTAGATGATCCCCCTGTAAGCCAAAATATTTTTTTCTTTTAACTTTGGGTATCAGGTATTTTGATACTCAGCAACAAGAAAAGTAACTAAGACACCTGGAGATCAGAAATTCCTCCTTTTTGGTACTAGCTGCTCTTCAGTGCTAGTTTTGTTGGTACTGTCTTCATATTAACAAAGGATGTCCCAGACAGAACAATCGTCATCAGGTAGGGTGCACTTCTCATCCTGTATGAGGCGAACTCTTCTTTGAAGAAAGAATTCTGCTGTCTTTCTAATAATCCATATACTTTCCAAAATTTCATATTGGGAGATAAAATGGCCGAATCATTCTGCCTCCTGGATCTCTTCATTGAAGATCTAATGATTCATTCCTCTTAAGTCTTTGTCTTACATTCTGTTTCCATATCACCAATGCTGTGATTGGTGCAATCTTTTTTACTTCCATTAGCTTGCTTAAATGTTTTCCTATTTTTCCTCAGGAAAACCACAGGATCATCTTGCAAGGCTTTTCTCTCCTATATCCTTGTCATCAGTGCATATTTTGTGCATGTTTAAAGTAATATTCAGATTTTTTTCTTAAACTTAAGATGCTCAGAACACATTTTCATTACACTTATTTCATACTTTCATGAGCTAATTAGTGAAATTTCCATAAAATTTAAAGTAATTAAAAAATAATGTCTTTTTCACATTTTCCCATTACTACACACTTGTCTTTAGTCTCAATTTCTCAGGCAAGGGCTGAGTGTCTGGCAGGTTTATAAAGACAGAATCTGTGGATGATGGCACAGCTTCACCCTGGCATGGCTTCACCCTGCTATCATCTTTCCTATGATCTCAGCATTACTGTCTCAAAGTAGATGCGAATAAGCCTTGAGTTATTTTCCACAGTCCCAACATCTAGTCCATAATTTCCAAACCTAGTATCCTTTGACTTATATTCCTTTTTATCAGCTGTTAGAGTTGACAGAAAAAACTACTTATTTGAATGTATGCATCTGTACCATTATGTACTCAGACTTTAAAAAAGCTTACCATTTTCTCGTTTTAATTTTAGTTTAGATGGGATACAGTCAAGGGAACCGTACTCTAAAAACTGCCTCAATGGTAGGTTACAATTTACTCCTGCTGTTCTCAAAATTAATTCCAGACAGTATCTACTATGAAGTTAGAAGTGAAAAGTAATGTGGAAAAGATCTTCCCTTCACTATGACTTTTAATGCTGAGTAGCAAATGCAGATGCAAATAAGTTCGCTAACCAGAGGCCTCTACTGAATCAAAATGAACAGCAATATGAACAGATGCAAATTTTATGTGAAAACATTCTATCACAAACGCAAGGGACCATAATATTGGTGATGCTCAAAGCAGGCTGTAAAGAATTAACCTCACAACTAGCTCGTTTTGAGAAGTGAGTCTGGCTGAAGCCTACATGCCAAAGTCAGAGTGACTTGTGCCCCAACACTGTTCCCACAACTAAAACCTTCTGACTAGAAAGACAATGTTCTAATTACAACTATGTATTCTGTCTATTCTGTTCCTAATACGAGAGTGCTCTGTCTTGTCCTATACAATCCTTATTTACATTAATTGCCACACAAACTGCACATAGTCCTGCCTTTGTACATAGCTCACCTTTACCCCAACTGATTGTCAATAAAGGTCAGTGCCTGGGACTAGATAAAGCCTTTGTCGGTTGCATCAGCATTGGTCATCCTGGCACCTTGCTTTCTCTCAGTTCTTGTAGGCTTTTTTTTTTTTTGCCAGAAGTTTGTATCATCTACTAGGCAGAATGCTGGAACCTAACTGCAGGTGTCTTCAGTATATCAAGATCAAGAGAAACTACTATTTTTATTGAATATATACTTGTATGTAATAACAGCAATTACACAAATAACTCCAGAAACTATTTAACAAGTACTTACATTTCTAATATCCTAATTTCTATCAGGGTGCTAAATGTTAGAGACAGACAGTGTTAGAGAAAGACAATGTTAGAGAAGCTCTGGCTTCCCTGAAATCACACTGTTAAATCAGGCAATGCTCTCTACACCTTTTTTCTAAGATGACTAACGGAGTGAAGATAATTTTATGACCTTTCTATTACAATAATCCCATCATAGTATTATTAGATTTCAAATGTGCCTAAGCTAAAATTATTAGGTATAAAGTACAGACCCATAATTACTAAATTCTATTTACAATTTTAGACTTGAAAACCCAAAATGGATAAATGGATTCAAAACATCCTTCGTGCGAAATTTTGCCACACTTAAACAGCTTATCCCACCTACCTGAAGACGACAAAAATTCTTGCTTGACTTTGAGGACACGCATTTTTACTGAAGGTGTGTGGAGAGCTTGGGTATGATTATAATTTGGTGGGTTATGCTAATAAAGGACCAAACTTACTTCTGTACTTTGAGATTTGTCATTTGATCAATAATCTACCACATAAGAGATCTACTATTGTTATAAAACCAATTCCTTAACTAAGACATCCTAGTAGCAACTACTATATTGCAGTCAGAATAATTACATATTCTTCTTCAAGAAGTCCACACCCTAATTCCCTGAAGTGTGAACATGTTAGGGAACACGGCACAAAGCAACTGAAGTTGCCAGTCAACTCAATTTAAGATAGACAAATTATGCAGATTATTCTCGTGGGACCAATGTAATCACAAAGGTCCTGAGGATGCAAGAGGGAGGCTGAAGACTTAGTATCACAGTTATAGGACATAAAAGTACTCAACAAACCTTGGTGACTTTGAAGCTGACAGGGAAAGTGGTTGTTCATGAGAAGCTGGGACAAGCAATTAAATGGCCCTTACACAAAGCCTGCAGAAAGAAATCAGTCCTGATAATGCCTGTGATCAGTCCAATGGGACCTACATCAGTCTTCTGATCTCCAGAAGTGAAATTTAAGCTATTCTATTTGTGGTACACGCAGCAAGAAATACAAAGAGTAATCATATACAGATTTTTAGTTTTTAATATCATCCTTTAAGAAAAGGAAATAAGAACCTTTGGAGAAATACTGAGTCTAGGACTGGAGCAGGGAGAATATGAGGCGAGCCTGGATAATCTTGCATTGCCAGAAAAAGATAGGAGAGAGTGTGCAAAGGGATACAAAAGCCCATTTTCAAGAAACCCCCATGCCAAAACTGCAAGAAGCAATTTCTGCAGCAACAACCAAAATGACAGTGCAAATTACAAACCCAAACTGAACTACATACTGATGAATCCATCCTGGCACAATTCAGTGACTTCATAGCTAAGTGAACAGAGAGAAGGGACCATGTAAGTAATGTATGTAAGTGTCAGGGACCATGTATGCAAGTGCTCCCTCCTTTAGGAGGTGGGACGTTACTACTCCAGCCCCCAAGTACGTATTTCTTAGCAAACACAGCCTGTAAAGGGAGAAAGCAGTAGCTTGTGGTGTGGACACCTAGCAGCCACTGCCTCTCCCGGGGAATCAAGACCAACGTCACCAATGTCAAATCACACTTGATACCGCGAACCTGACAGAATGGTGAGAAGAGCACTTCACTTCACTTCTGTGATATTTCCCCTAAACTGATAATCCCCGTCTAATAAAAAATGGGCATGCAGACTCACAATGAGGAACATGCTACAGTATCCAGCCAGTACTCTTCAAAAGCACTCTGAAAAAACAAGGGCAGACTGTCACAAAATTGAGGGAAAAGTAAGAACTAATGACTAAAAGTGACGTAGTTTACTCAATGGGATCACAGAAGAGAAAAAGGGCATCTGTGAAAAAAACTGAAAAATGCCAAATAGTTTTTATTTTCTGTAACAGTGTTATACTGTTACTTTTTTACATGTGGATCACATGTAAATCAGAAATAGGAATATTTTATGCATTATTTATAAATTTAAAAAATTATTCCATTTAGTTTTAGAACATCTAATGACACAAAATTATACAAAAATGCCATCTTCCATTCTAAAATCAAGACCTAAATATACTTATTTAAAATTCACCCAGTAAGCCACATTATTTGACTATTATCAGCTATTGACGATTACATTGCTGACTGAGCACAGTAGTGCATGCCTATACTCCAGCACTGGAGAGGCTGAGGCAGGAGGATTTGGGAGTTTGAGGCCAGCTAAGGTATATAGTGAAATAAAGGCTATCACAAGCTAAGTGAGACTCTGTCTCAAACAAAAACAAAACAGACAGACAAAAATAATTGAAGATTGTCAGTTATATTTCTGATACAGTTTTGACGCTGTTTTCATTGTGAAGGAACATTTTTAATTCTTGGCTACAAAATATGTCCCTGTCTGGTATTCATTACACAACAGTGTGACACTCAAAAAACATATGACTTCAAGCACAAGGAAAATATTTTTCATGAGATTTATGATGATGATAAATAAAGAGAATGGAAAAAAGCCACATAGCTTTTTTAAAGAAAATGACATATACAGTAAAACAGCTAATCCATCTCCCCAACCCCCCCCCGACATTGCAATAATGTCTTTCTCTTTAAATATACTATCACAATTTGGATACTTAGCCATTAGAGAAAGGGCAACTGATGACCCTGAGTCAAATAGTCTAAATTTAAGTTGACAAACAACTAAAAGTACACTGAGGCCTACTTTTATCTTTTTACAATTATTGTCATTTCAAACTCTCTCCAAACTGATCACTGTAAGATTTATTTCATTTGGGCTTTGCCATTAAATACAAAGCAAAGTGAAACTAAAGCTAATGCCAAATTCTTTTAGTATTCTCTCCTTCAATCGCCCTGTTACAAAAACATACCTTTTAGGTCACTTTAGAACTCCTTAATTTTCAGCAGACCAAAGCTTCCTGAAAATCTTAAAAGGCAAATAAGCTTCCAAGCCCACTCCTGGGACTCTAAAGGCCTGCATGGCGCACTAGCACTGGCAGTGTCGGCAGGAGAGCCCGCTTCCAAGGTAACCAGTTGTACTAGCTTCTATGAGTGGCTGACTGGATAACCCTGACACCAGAGCCTTTTCGGGGCCAAGGAAACTGTCAACATCTATGCAGTTCAGGGTTCTGCTCTGTTCTAAGGCTAGCAAACACAATAAAAACAAAACCTCAGTTTAGCCACTGATCCAACAAATGGCATCCTAACAACTTACTTAGTTTTCAACATAATGCTACAAAGAGGTGTGGTCCTAGTATATTGCCTGGCACATAATTTAAATGACCTGATTCTTCCCAAAGGTACCTCTTCACTGGCTCCCCCATGGCCTTCAAAAAATCCAACAGAATTCATCTCAACCAAATAACTCCAGTAATTACAAGGACTTATTTTTCAAGTAACAATAGAACTGTTAAGATGAACTGTTATGTATATAAAAATAGGCAGAGATCTGTTTGTGAATCTTCAAAAGAACTAAATGTTTAATATGTTTTATCTACTGTATTTCATTGGATGGTTTTCATGAAAATTTTGATTCATGATAAGCACTTAATAAAATCTACTGAATGAGTGAATACATCATTCACTCATACATTCACCCATACATACAGGGCACTTTCCTTTAGAGCTTGGTGAAATGCCTATAAGCAAGTTACAAGGCTGCCTGTGGATACAGGTAACAGAACACCAATCTCAAAGCCTGAATTGGAAAGATTTCGGTTTAGGTTTCTCACATGAAATGAAGTCTGGCCCTGAAGATGGCTCAGAAGCCAAGTCTCACATTCTACCTGTCATCTTCTTGAAGTCTAAGGATTTTCCTTTCAGGCCCATAAAGGTACGAAAGTTCCAAGCACGTGCACTCTCACAGTAACATCCAAAAGCAGAAAAAGGGGAGCACCATGTACCCTTCATGAACCCTTCCTTTCCCTGAAGAGGAGAATGCCCCAGAGCCCCCAGACAGACTCTGTCCCTCGACTGCCACTCAGACACACCCTTGCAGAGAGGACCCTGCATAGACAGTACCAGTGTTCCTGGCCTCTGTGCATGAGAAGCTTGCTGTTAAAACAGGTCAAGCGCCTTCCCTGCCTTCAGCTGTCTAGCTGCAGCACGCGGGGTAACACAAGGCACTGCTGCGGTGCCTTCTCTGATTCAGATGTGACAGGAAACCAAAGCTCATCAGTTCACTGAACACGGGCGGCAGTCAGGATGATGGCAAAACAAAAGCCACAGTACAGTTAACAAGTAGCCAGCAATTCTCAACTAAAAGCACTATCCGAGAGTCCCGGATGGATTTCAACTACAGTGGCCGTGGAGAGTCATTCCAGGAGGCTCAAGCAGGGACCACTGTGGGTGATGAGACACCTTTCCCTGCTGTGGGAATAAACTACACCATCCAAAGAAACCGACAGCAGTGGACTACTCCCGGTACAAAGTCTTGTGGCGGTCTTCTCCAATTAGAAGTGGGTCTGTCCTTTTCTGAGTTGTGGGCCAGGAGAACAACATGACATTTTGTTAAATGAAGAAAGAAGCCACCAAAATGATGGAGTCAAAGACATTCATGGCTTTTTTCTAATTTTAGTGAATGTCTACTTTAAGTAGGAAGAAGCTAAAGAGGAAGAGTCTTCCTTCTGAAGGGAATACAGTTTGGTGTTATAAATTATAAATATTTCAAACTGAAAAACCTCCATTCTTTGTGCTTAATATGTAATAGTAAACACAATTAAGGCAACTTGAGCAAAACTATGTGCGCAGTGTCATTTTTACATAGACTTGGCCATGTGCTGCACGACACTAACAGTGGTCCTGAGAGGTTATACTGCCTCGCGGCTTTTATAGCCATCTTAGCACAACTGATGATGTTAATATGATGAATTAGCTCACAACACACTTACCAAAGTGTTCCGCTGGTAAGGGACCCATGACTCAACTAACATTTACAGGTGCATTAATGAAATTTAGGTACAGCTGAAAATCTGAACACAGAAACCGGATTATCTTCCCAATGCACACAGGATCCCTGGATTTCAGCACTTTCGTATTTAATGCCCCACACATTATAATTAGGTTTCTATATTGTACTGACAAGGTATACAAAAGATTTTAACTTACTTGCTCATATTCTTGATCTTTACCAACAAATGTGCACAAAAGCACCAAAGGCATGTAAAATACAGGTCTAGTTATTCCTGTAAATCAACCTCAATCAAACAATTCTTTAGTATTTTGGCAGCCAGCTCATCCACGGGAAGGCCGTGCCTCTGAGAAGACTCCCATCAGTGCAGATTGTGTGCTGCAAGAGAACTGCCATGGACTATCTGAGCTCTCTTACAGTCCCTGTGCATCTTAAAACTGAGAGTGGATAAAAAGTTTCCTTTAGAGGCCAAGCTACTCTTGCAGACTTACCTCTAATCTCACTGTGAACATTCTCAATATAACACAACTTGTGACTTTCCTAGTTTTCATCATTATGTTATATTGCAGTTATGTAATGACTTCAATGGAAACTGTGAGGTCATGTCAGAAAAAATTTCACTTGATTTGGGCCAGCTTTTAAATCACTATATTTCCTTATTATTTTTTGTTGTCTAAACATCTTGGGCCGTTCTGCCACTCAAGTATAATTAATGATCCAGAGAAACCAAAAGCCATGACTTGGGTAGGAACAAATGTCACAAGCACTTCCTCAAACAAAATCATGAGGCAAATGGACTTTCTATGATACTTGAAGTTTAGTATTTAGTATTAGTTAAAATTCAGTGATCACACAGTCAGCTAAAAATAAATATCCATTAAAGACAGCTGAAATGTACAGGGCATTTTTTCTTAAAATTTAATTGTGTATAGCTTAACAAACTAAATTGTTAATTTACCACAAGCTAGCTTTTACAGCTTGACCTAGAATCTAACTACAATGATTCCTTTTCTAACCTATTTCTATCATAAACCTGTTACTTTCATGCTTGAACAAAATAACTTTTGAATTTCCAAACTCTCATCAATCCTCCAACCTGCATTGCAGGTACATTCTTTTTCTTCAGTCATTTGTACAGTGAACTAGAAACCAGATAATTATATTCTAGACAACTAGTAAGCAAACACTTATTTGGAAAAAAGTATGAAAAGCAACCTTAAGTCGACCCGAAAGCACACCACACTCCAACAGGCCAAGTCGTGTACACTCCGAAGGAGATCAGTGGGCCTAAGAAGCACCTCCAAGATGAATCCCCGCTTCACTCTCATCCACAAACACGCTCCATTTTTTTTGTTTTGCTACCTACACACTTGCTCATCTTAATTTTCTTTGTCTTGTATGCTTCAAAGATTCTAAAATGTTTTTTCTCCAATATAAAATCTGTTCTTGTTGTTTTGTGTTTTCATGAAATTCCATCAAGTCTACAAACAGTTAAGAGACTGTAACATAAATCTAAGACTTCAATGTATAAAATAATTCAATTCATGGGAAAAGAAACTGGACAAACTGAAAGCAGTGAAATGTTTAAATCGTAACTCAAAACAAATTTTCCTCGTTTTGCAGGAAGAAAGTTTGGAATTATAAACGAGTCTGGCCTAAATACAGCAAAAACGCTACAAATAAAGGTTACTAAGTCACAGACAAAGACTAATATTTCTTTTTTTTTTGACACAGGGTCTCGCTTTGTAGTTCAGGCTGGCCTTGAGCTCAGCCTCAAACTCACATCACAGCAATCCTCCTGCCTCTGCCTCCTGAGTACTGCGATTACAGGCATGAGCCACCACGCCCAGCACTGTGGTATGTGATACTGATTGCTGCTGGGGTGAGTCTCCATGCCCAGGATTGTTATGTGGGTACTGGGGATTGAACTCGGGCCCTTGGGCTTGCAAGACAAGTGCCAGAACCACTGAGCTATATCACTGGCCCCAAAGACTAATATTTCTGTTCGAAACTCATGCAGTCCAACAGGATACAAATCAGTTGAAAAATCCAACCTCACCTTCAGTAAGATTACCCTCCTCATCCTACTACAAATCTGACAAGGGCCCAAGGATTTCACTGCACTATGCTGGTGCCTGTGATGAAGCAACCACATGTTACTGAGTGCAGTATACACGGCTTCAAGTCCTATGACTAGAATTTGAACGATCTCTCTCATGCACCCTCAGACCTATCCTTAATTCTTACTGACAGATTCAGTCTTAGGTGAAGTATTTCAGAGACTGCAAGCACTACAATGTTATTAGTAACTGCTAATAAGTGGAAACAACCTAAATAAGGGATAAGTGTACCTCAGGTACAAAATCAGCATTTAAAAAATCCAAGCTTTTCTATATCCCAACTAACACTCTTGCTGAGAAAAAAAATCAGTCAAATAATTCCATTCACAAAAGCTTCATAAATAATCTAGGAACCAACCTAACCAATGGTTAAAAGACCTCTACAGTAAAACTTGGAAAATACTGAAAACACTAGAAGATGGAAAGATCTCTCATGTTTGTAGATCATAAAAATTAATACTGTTAACATGGCCATATTGCTGAAAGCAATCTACAGATTCAATGCAATCTTCATCAAAATTCCAATGACATTCTTCACAGAAATAGGAAAAACAATGCTAAAATTCATATGGAAACATCAAAGACCTAGAATAGGCAAAGGAATCCTCACTAGAAAGAGTACAGCTAGAGGCTCACAATGCCCAATTTCATATTATACAACAAAGCCAGAGTAATAAAAATGGTATGGTACTGACACAGAAATAGACACACAGACAAATGCAACATTCAGGAAACACAAACCCATACAACTACAGCCATGTGATTCTTGACAAAGGAGCCAAAAACGTATGTAACATAAAAGACAGCCTCTTTATAAATGCTGCTGGGAAAACGAGATATTCACATGTAAAAACTGGAACTAGTGTCCCATCTCTCACCTGTACAAAAATCAATTCAGAATGGATCGAACACAGGGCATAAGAGCTGAAACTGAGAAACCAGTAGAAGAAAACACTGGGCAAACAGTTGAAGTCATAAGCACAGATACTTTCTGAATAGGACTCCAACAGCACAGGAAATAACAAGAATCAATAAATGTTACAACATCAATTTAGAAAATTTTGCACCCCAAGGAAAACGCTGAGCAATGAAAAGACAGCCTACAGTGGGAGAAAAATCTTTGCCAGCTACTCCAATGAAAGATCAGTATCTAGAATGTACGAAGAACTCAAAAAAAAAAAAAAAAACACCAGAAAATCAAACACCCCAATCAACAAATAGACAAATGCAATAAATACTTCTCAAAAGTAGTACAAATAACCAATAAGTCCATGGAAAAATGTTCAACACCTTTAACCACTAGAGAAACATAAATCAAGATATATCGAGAATCTCTCTTACCCTAGACAGAATGGCTGTTATCAAGAATACAAAAACGGGGCCAAGGATTTAGCTTAGTGGCGCTACCGCCTGCTTTGTTAGTGCAAGGTTGTGAATTTGATCAGCAATACTGCAAAGAACAAACAACAGACAAAAAACTTAATGAATACTGTCAAGGATGCAGACAGAAAAAGGAACCTCTTTAAACACCAGGTGGGAATGTAGAACAACCACTATGGAAATCTGTAGGCAAGTTCCTCAAAAAATCAAAAATAATACACATACCTCTGCTCTCTTTTTCATTCTGTTCTCCTATAATCTCTATTCAGTTTTTATCTTACTCTGCTTCCTCTTGGGTAACCCTTAACTTATTCTCCATTCTTCATATTAGTTTCATTCTTTATTAGTTGATGCTCATTACAGTTCATCTTGTTTTCTTATCCATTACTATCTTTGCATATCTCATTCAAAGTTTTTCTGTTTTTCAGTATCCCCTGTGATGGTCAATCTTGACTGTCAATTTGCTTGGGTGGATAGATGTCTAGGAGCAAAGTAAAGCCCACTCTAGGTGTGACGATCGGGTGTTTAAACTGATCAGCTTGTCAACTGTAGGGGGAAGACCAGCTCTGAACATGGACAGCTCCACCGACAGGCTAGAAGCCCAGATGAGCAGAAGCGGAAGGAGGAAACCAGTCTGCACCGGCAAACGCAATTCTTCTCACGTGAGTGTGTCTTGCTGCTGCAACTGCCTGTGGACATCAGACTCCAGCTTCCTCAGGTTTCTGACGTGGACTCTATCAGTGGTTCCACTGAGCTTTCAGGCCATCAGCCTCAGCCTGGGCCTGCATTACTGCTCCACCTTGTTCTGAAGCTTCCGGCTTTTCAGTCTCAACAGCTTCTGGCTCCCTCTGGCAGCGCAGTGTACAGATGGCCACTGTGGACTCTGCAGACTGATTCTGCGAGCCGAACAAATCTCTTTTCATAATTTTACACACATTCTATTGATATGGCTCCTCTACAGAACCCTAATAAACCCTCAAATGTTGGCCTGATGATATTTAGTTCAGTTTAGAGTCTTACAGTATATTATTTCCCATTCTGTTCTTTGTTTAGAAGTCTCCTTCAATCATACAAAAGTATTTATTAGTTTCTGTGATTTTACTTTTGGGGGTAGGAGGAAAGAAGTTGTTTTTTGGTTTCCTTTATATTTTTTGCAGTATCCTTAACTTTTAAAATTTTTTTTTTGCTTTACTGACCCACTGCTAGGGGAACTACCCCTACTTTATGTATCAGATTCTCCCTCAAGAGCACTTCTTTTTTTTTTTTTTAAGGTTTTTTGAGACAGGGTCTCGCTTTGTAGTTCAGGCTGGCCCTGAGCTCAGCCTCAAACTCACATCACAGCAATCCTCCTGCCTCTGCCTCCCGCGTGCTGGGATTACAGGCGTGAGCCAACACGGACGGCACTATGGTATGTGGTACTGATTGCTGCTGGGGTGAGTCTCCATGCCCAGTATGATATGTGGTTACCGGGGATTGAACCCAGGTCCTTGCTCTTCCAAGACAGGCGCCGGAACCACTGAGCTAACTTCCCGGCCCTCAAGAGCACTTCTTGCATCCTCCAGCTGTGGGCCCCTGTTTTCTGAATCATTTCCCCTCCCTTGTGCTGTGAACCTCTCTGTCTCAGCCTGTCTTCAATACTTTTGCATTTGGCATCAGGCTTTCTCTTTCCAGGGATGATTCTGTCTGTGCTTCGTCTGAGCTGCTCGTGCTCCTCTACTCTTCAGTCTTTTCTCCCCCCTCTTGGCATCCACAGGCTGGCAAAGAGCAGAGGGCAGAATGAACCCGGGGATTTCTATACTTAAGGCAACTGGGAAGTTAAGCTATTGTTCTGACTTTGAGCATGCTGAAGCGAAGGGTGTATGTGATTTATTTCTTTTGCTTCCTGATTTGATAATTATTTTTGAAAGAGTGAAGAAAATCAGGCAGCTGCCACTGTCCTCCAAAAACCTTAGGTAAGAAAGTTTTTAATTATGGATTAAATCTTATTAGACACACAGCTGTGACTTTTTCATTTTCTTCTCCATTCTTTTCACCACTGTCAGATTCTGTCAGTTATATTTTTTCTGTATGAATTGATTTCATAAACATTTTCAAACTCACTGGCATAATGTTATTAATATCCTGTTACTAGATTTCAGAGGCTTAGAAATTATAAATAAGACATCATCACTGTCACAACTGGTATTACATGCCTTTTATTCTTGATCAGTCCCTTTTAGAAATGTGCCATTCTGAAAAAGCTGAGACTTTTGACACAACTCTCATCCGAAGGGGAGGTCTGCCTTGCCTCTTCTAATGGAGTCACTGCATCCACCAATAACAGGTGGGAGATGTGACACTTGTAAATTTTTCAGGTATGTTAAAATTCTCCTATGGGTCTCTGCAGATAGTTGCTTAAAGAAAGTCAACTCCCATAAAGAAATCTGATTACTTTCAGACTACTATATTAGAAAAGTGGCAAAGATAAAATTATAAGCAAGAAGAAAATCCACAAGCCCCCTTACTAGTTTTCACTGAGAGAAACATAGCTCAGAGGGCAAAAGTTCAAGTAAGAAATGTTACTTAGGGAAATCACAGAAGTGTCATGTAACAGATGAGGTGTCAGGGACTGTAGTGAATTCTTCATAAATGGTTTGAATTTATAATCTGTCCCCTCCCCTTACTTCTCATTAACTCATAAGAAAGGAAAATTCTGACATGTAATACTAAAAGAACCCTACTTTTGAAACAATGCACAGCGAAAAATGTATTCCTCACTATTCAAAGCAAACATATCTAGGAGTTTATTATAGTATACAAGTATACATATTACAGTATGCAAAATAAAAGCCCCCCCAAAGACATTATGAAATTCAGAAAATATCAGTATCTAGTATAATTCTTGGAACTAATAAGTATTCAGTTAATATTAGATGAATATATAACAGTTCATTTCAAGTGTCTTATCATAAATATAGACCAGTTTCTAACCTGTCACAAACATACAACTTTAAAAAGTTATTAAACTACGCTGGGCACGGTGGCACATGCCTGTTACAACACCAGCACTGAGACAGGCTGTTGGCCAGATTGAGCCCAACCTGGGAACCTTAGCAGGTCCTCTTTCACAATAAAAAAAAAAAAAAGACTTGCATCTAGCTTAGTGTGAAGGCTCAGATTTAGTCCCCAGTTCCAACCCTCTCCAACAGTTACAGAATGATTAATTGATCACTGATCAAGTGATGGTCCTCGGAAATTACATTTACTTCCTTGCGAATAGTTTATTTCCTCTTTCAAAATAAGATTTTAAAAATAAAATTAAAGCCATCTGTCAAAACACATCCACTTGCATTGTTTCTCACTTCAGAAAAAAATGCAAATGGCTTTATCCTTGAGTTTATCTCACCAAATCATAATTTTACAGTGGATATATTCCATTTAAAAATAACATGTAAATAACCTACCAAATCCAGGAACACTTTTGAGACTAGCTTTGAGGCAAATCTTCTCCAACCTGAGGTAGCTGTATCTCATCAGACAATTCCATAGAAACATCCAATCCATTCTTGTCCGGTGGTTCATGATAATGACACTTCTCTCTCCAGGTACAAATGCATCACCTGTTATAATCACTTTGACTCCAAACATGGTCTCCAACAATGCCTAAGGAAATAATAATACAAACACATAGCAATTTAAAGTTGTGAGCTTTATTATGCCCCATAAATATGTACCATGATTTTTAGTACAGTATATAAAAGCATCATGGTTCCCATGATTTCTGCTTTTATAAAGAATCAGAGAGGTTGGTCTAGAAAAATGGAAACAGAAGGGCTTTGCTATTTTTTCTGTACAACTAATGTAAGGTTTTGGCTATTTCCTAATAAGAAAATCCTTAACATTTCTTTTTTGTGTGTATGGTTCCAGGGATTAAACTATGACCTTGTGCTAATCCCTAGCACGATTCTTGAAATCTTCAAAATATATCATTTAAGAATACAAGAGATGGGCCGAGGAATTAGCTCAGTGGTTCCAGCGCCTGTCTTGCAAGCGCAAGGGCCCAGGTTTGATCCCTGGTACAGAGGCAGGAGGATTGCTGTGATGTGAGTTTGAGGCTGAGCTCAGGGCCAACCTGAACTACAAAGTGAGACTCTGTCTCAAAAAAAAAAAGAATACAAGAGATGTACAGTAAGATTCTACTGTACCATTTTAAAAGTATATAGATATTTAAAATTATCACTCATTTTGTTCTAGAGAAGATGGTATACCACCAGCTCTAGGGCTGAAACAAAATTTAAATGTTTGTTTTATACTTTTTTGTACAATGATCTTTTGTTAACCAAAACCACATTTGTTCAATTTTAACAATAAAAAAATAGCTATATGTCTGTTAAAATACCACAATCCCAGCACCAGCAAAGGTGCCTGGCATAGAGTAAAATGTTCAAATGTTTGTGTAATTTGTTCAATTAACTTTTGTTACGGTCATGAATGTAAACATATAAAATATTTTAAAGAAAAATACATTACAGACTAGAGTTGTTAAAACAGGTAAACTTGTTCCTGATTTCAATCACTCCTTTTATCTCATTTTTAGATGAGATCTTTCTACGTTGCTCACGCTAGTCTCAAATTCCTGAGCTCAAGATAACCTTCTATCTCAGCCTCTCAAGTAGCTGGGACTGCAGGGACATCCTCCACTTTGCTCAATTTCTTAAATTTTAAATTGTTACACGTAATAAATATACTGGTAAATATCTGACTTCATAATTGGCCCAAAGCAGATAAAAAGTAAGAAAACCATAAGTTTTCTTAGACAAATATGATTATCTTTCAAATGACAACAAATTGGGGCATAGTCATAAAGCAAAATATAATTCAACACTGAAAATAAACTAAGTATCTACAGCAATGTAGAAAACACAAACAAAATGATTAAGGACAGAAGCAAAACAAAGTGGTCATATACAATAAATATCCATATAGCAGATTTCCTAGAAGAGGCAGATATATTGATGGCAGATACAGAGATGGCAAAATTATACACACACACACCACAAAGTAATAGCTGTGTATATATGAGACACAGGCACTAACAGACTAACAAACAGGATGAAACCCAAGACCTTTTGCACTGCTACATCCTCATTCTTTTTATTTTTTATTTTGTGACAAAGTCTCACTAAGCTGCTCAAGCTGGGCCCAACTCGGCAATAATCTTGCCTCAGCCTCCCCAGTGCTGGGATTGTAGGTATACGCCTCCATACCCAGAAAGAACTTTTAAATCATATTAGTGGCTACACCTGCCAAAAAGAACAGCATTTTGATAGGAAGGCTAGGGAGCTTAGTACTGGGCCAGCAATGTCCTATTTCTCGACCTGATTGATAATTGTACGCAAAAGTATTCATTAACATGTACATTTGTATTTATTAACTTTTCAGTATGTTTGCTACATTTCATAATAAAAATGTTTGGTGAAACAGGAGAATAAGACTTCAAAACATCAGAATAAATAAGATCAAGGAAAGTCCTAGCACTTGGGAGGCTGAGGTAGGAGTTTCAGTTAGCAGTCGGCCTGTTCTACACAAAAACTGCAGGAGTTAGCCTGGCTAGTTAGAGCTACATGCTGTCTTTGGAAAACAGGTTAAAAATTTAAAGCTAAAGAAATACACTTAGAAATACAAAAAGAAGTTACAAATGTTGTATATCCAAGTTGTTACACAGCCAGACTTAATATCCTGACAGATACAAGATCGTTTAAGTTAACATAGCTGCGGATGACCAGAGGCGCCTGTTAAATTACCTCCCAGAGCTGAGATTCACCATGGGCCATGGGTATTTATCCTGACATCTACCATGCCCTGGAAGGACATGCTTAAACAGGGCAGTACTCATGTAACCCTCTTATATACACACACATGTAAAGACACACACTAGTGCTAAGTGGAATGGCCATCACTGTCAGCAGATTTTCAAAAGGGCCCATAGCTGCTCCAGTAACTAAAAGTTCTACTCCCGAAAGTCTCTGGACATTTAAATCCCCATATGAAAGACTTCATGATGGAGAGGAAAATGGAGGAGCCCTCTACCCTTGGACACATGGGTCAAAGATTTCTCACAAAACTACAAATACAGATGTAATATCTATATAACTATCTATCTATCTATCTATCATGGGTAGTACCTTTCCATGTCCCACCTGTGTGAAAACACAAAGGTGCCACGTTCCTTTCATAATCAAGAGAATCAATTTTGTCCCCATGCTCCTCATCTCAATCATCCTCCCGATGGGTCTATAGTCTGAGGTCAACTCCATGACCCTGCCTGCTAGTGTCCAAGTCAGCTCGGACATCTCAAGCTCCACTTAGACAGTTTCCCCACTCCCTACCATCCACTTGCAATCCCAGGCCATTCTTCAAACCTGCTTTCCTAAGAGCAATAGCGTAAGCAGAATTCAGCGGAGGCAGAAAGCACTGAAGCACAGTAATGTGTATTGCTCCAGGAACAGGATGGTAGCAGCACACAATGACATTTCTACCTTGACTGGAATGTTAAACGACGTGCTCTCAGTTTTTTCTCATGAACTCCAAGTGACTTTTACAATTCCAGTAATTAGTTAGCAGTAGAACTATTGGTTAGACTCAATTTCGAGGAGCAAAAACTATTCTGGGTGCATGCAAGATTTGACCTTGATCATATTAATTACGATGAACAGAACTATATAGTCATGAGATCAGCAAACACACAATTACAGAAATGTTTAAGGAAGCTATGAGGACTTCTACGGACTGATGCAGAAAGGAATTCTGCAGGCACAGGCCGACTAGGTGACCTGCAAGTCTCATCTCATTTTGGGACTCTAAGCAACGCATGTCATGCCTCACTTAACAATGAAAATGTACTCCTTAGAAATAGAAAGACAGAAAAAAATCTGTCCAACAAAACAGTTTTAATGCACAAAAGCTTACAAAAGAGATCATTTTGATTACATCTGTGAAGTGATAATTATTTTAAGAGCATTACCTTCTTATTTTTAGTAAAAAATTACCTTCAGTTGTCTGAGACTGCTTAAAATAAAGTATACCTATAGGAGAAGAAAAACTAAATTGTTGGTTAAATTTCTTCTGAATAAAAAAATGTGCTTAAAAGTAAAAACCTCTTTAGCATCTTACTAAAATATGAAATATAAGGCCATAAGCTACCCTTAACAGCTTTCTCTATTTTTTTTCAACAGACATAATTACTAATTGAAAAGTGGAACATCAAATTTTCTTTATTCTAGCTATGGTGGATAGACTTCCACGAGTTTCTTAACTAACGACTCGCTCCCTGACATGTCGGGCTACTGAACTAATGAGCAGGGCAAGAGTTTTTCAAATGTATACGAATCTGACAGCACAGTATACAGCAACCTTACCAACACACAAACTTTTCAGACCAGCTAATAGGACAAAAGTCAGGAATGTTTGAAACTGCCACTGGAAATATCACTGGAAGGAGGCTGACAAGACTACACCGCACTCCAGGTGTGTCCAGCTCACCAGCTTTCCCAAGGTTGGACCAGCATGCACTTTCTCCAGCTGACCATCAAAGTGAAGTTTTGTAAGTTATTCTGGTGTTCAAGATAGTTCTTTTTAAAAATAACACTCAGCAGAAAATCACGCCTATCTCCCATTCCATCTTCCACAAAGCAGAGAAAATTGCTTTTCTTCTTTGCTGACGCCTCCTTCCTCCAGCTCGGGCTTGCATAAATACAGAGGATCCAATTTTGCTAAAATATTATTAATGCTACATAAAGTAAGAGCAGTAGAAGTAGCTGCTGCACAACTGTCTGGTCCTGTCAAGTAAGAACCAGCACTTCTTCCAGAGAGTGTGCACAGCTACCTAGAAAAAAAGGGGCCGGGGTGGATGGAAGGAGTGTGAGTTCCTTGGCACCAGCAAGAAGCAGAGCCCGCTAGCCCATCTGGATCTGAGAGTAAATGTAATTCTACTTTAATCAAGCACTGCATTCTTAATTTTCTTTGAAAGAGCTGCTTAGCCTATTCCCTAAAACTAATAAAATGCTATGTATTTTCTATATACTTACCAAATATTAGGCATTTAGTTAAAAACACCATATGTTTACTGTCTCAGTCATCACATAATTCTGAGGTAGGCAGGCAGTATGAGTATGTTCTTTTGTAGAGATAAAGAAGCAGAAATTTATAAAGAAACTAAGTAGCTTGGCAATGTTCAAATGACCTGAGAGTAGTAAAGCCAATGTAATAACTACAAGAAAATTCTCAAAACTGCCACTATTTTTTGCAGAAAGACTCAGCCAAAAATGCAATTCAAAATCAGAAAGTGATATATAGTGTGGAAACTGGCATTAAAAAATGAAGTCTGGAGCAATATATAATTGTTACTAGAAGAAAAATCATGTACTGGTAAATGTTTGCTTTAGAATAAGAAGCATGACCTTGAATCTGGAATAGACCTCAGAGATTATTTGCTGTAAGTTCTTATTTTATAGCTGATGAAACCAAAACAACAACAAAAAGGTTATTATTCAAAATACTTTGAATATACACTGAACAGCCCTCAATAGGTGATAATAGGAGAGATGGGAGAAGGAGGAGAGGAATAAAGTATCGTAAATGCATAGAAAAACCTGCCAAAATAAAACCCATTAATTTGTATAACCAATATGCACTAATAAAAATGAAGTAGTAAATAACATGAGTCAAATGTTTCCAACACGAAATGTCTCTTGCTTTATAATGACCAAAAATAGGTTGTAGATTGCTTTTTAGAAATATCTTCTTGTGAAGGTTAATTTTATGTGAATTAAATAGCACATTTATTTTACTCAATATAAATATGACATGAAAAATACCTTCTAAATAAGAGAATGATAATGGCCAAGCAACATAAAATTAGTATTTTACATTAAGCAATCTGTTTAAGGGCTACAGTGAAACACTGGACTTCATATCTTTAGAATAAAGCTGATTTAAAAATGTAACTAAAAATTGTGCTTGCTTTGGCAGCACATATACTAAAATGTAACTAAAAATTCGTGGCCTAAAAAAAAAAAATCAATGTTTGTCCATTACAAAGGGAAAAGTTTTTCATCAAGTGAAAGCCAGAATTGGGTCAAGCCATGTACACCTACAATTAAGAAAGCTATTTTAGGAAGAGGATTGTCATCTTCACAAAGATGGACATCCCATCCATCCTGTTCATCACTGCACCCTAACGAAGTGCTTGATACATGGTGGACAAGTAGTAGTTGCTGGAAGAACATGTAGAGAACCAGCTGACTACTGCTGCAATCCACAAAAGATGGGGGAAAAAACCCCTCCTATACAGAGGGTAATTCTGCTTCCAGCTCTGACAGAGTAAACGGTATTCATAATCTAGTGATTTCAAAAAGAATACAGTCGAAAACATGAGGAATCTCAATAAAGTAACAGAACAAATATCAAATCCAGAACTTAAAACCTCACTAGTTGTGCAAAACAGATGAAAGAAGATAGAAGAACCACTCGACTTAAACACTGATCCACAGGGCCAAGGATCTGGCTCAGTGTTTCTCCCGTGGAAGCATTAAGTTCTGAGTTTGATCCCTGGTAGAAAACAACAACAAACCCAGTAACAATAACAAATCTAGACCCCAGATCAACAAATCATCCAATAGGAAGAACAGAAGGGAAAACAAGAACCTCAGTGTCATGTGTTTCAGCATAGTCAATCTAACACACACATCACTGTAGTTTGAAAAGGAGGAGAAAGAAGCAGAAAAAACGAGTAAAGAAATAATGGCCCCACATCTCCCAGTTTAAAAGAAAGAAATCACCAAGCAACCTACAGATCTAAAACGCTCAACTGAAATAAAACATGAACTATATGTAAGCACACTATAGTATGATGCTAACAGAGAAAAATCTTAGAAGCTCTGAAAGAAAAATGAAATATTACAGAAGGAATGCTACACAGATAACCCCAATGCAATGGGCATTCAGTAGCAGGCACCTCAGATTTTGAATTTTGACTCTTTCCCAGGGTAACAATATACAACATGATATTTTCTAATGATACAACGCTACAAGTCAGCCCTGTGGTCCTAAGAGTAAACTGATACGCTACAGTGTGCTGTGTTGCTCAGCTACAACAGTCAGTAGGAGAGTGAATTAAATGCAGTTTTGACTTATGGTTAAGTTTTTCAGGATGATCCTAACATATACTGGAGACTATGTGTAGCCAACAGTTAACTCTTCAGAAACAACCAAGCCAGGTATAGTGGCACGTGCCTGTAATTCCAACATTTTAGAAGCTGAAACAGGAAGAGCCTCCGCAAGTTCGAGGCCAGCTCGGACTACACAGTGAGTTCGAGGCCAGCCTGAATTACACACAGAGCCCTGTCACAACACAACAACACAAAAACAATGCAGACAAAAGACAGCAGATCTTTATAAATCCACCATCCCAGAAATTTCATGGCTAATAATAATATTCTGATTTACAGTAACTGAAGTATGGAACCAGCTTAGGTGTTTACCAACAGAAGGATGGATAAGGAAAAAGTAGTGCATATACAGTAGAGTACTTACTACACACCCTAAAGAATGGAATTGTGTCATTTGCAGGAAAATGGATGATGCTGGAAATAATCCCGTTTGCGAAACAAGCCAGACTTAGAAAGACAAATATTGTGTGTTCTCTCACATATGGAACAGCAACACAAACAAGAACAACCAAAATCAGATGACACGAAAGCACAACAGGGACTGTTAAAAAACATGAAGAGAACATGGAGAGCGGGGGACTTTAGAGCAAGGGGAATGGTGGGTAGAAATGATGAAAATATTGTCGGATGAAACTATGGATCTGCCAAAATGAAATCTGTATAACTAACATTTGCTAAGAATGATAAAGAAAGCAAAATACAGAGATTTTCAATTTAATGAAAAGAGTTCATCTCCAGGAGATCTCACAAAGGAACGCCTTCCTTCAGTTCTCTCGCTAACATATATGAGAGAAAAGGTGCTATCTCCGAGTCTGGCTTATTCCGCTTAACATCATCTCCAATTACATCTATTTTCCAAGCTGATAGAAATGGAATATATAAATATAAAAAACTATGTTTTTCTTCTCTTAATTTCTTTAAAGGATATATTATTTAAAGCAAAAAACCTCATAACATTGTATTGTGCAGTTTATTACATAAATAGATGTAATTTATGTGTTAATGACAACAAAAGTTGAAAAATGTGATGTCATTCAAACTACAAGTGTAGGGAAGACGATTATATTAACATCAAACACAAGTAACTTTGGAAGGACAGAGACTAGAGAGTAATATTTCACAATGAAATAAGGTCAATTAGAATACCTAACAATCCTAAAGACAAATAAGCCCAAGAGAATTAAGAGAAAGCATAAACACAGTTGAGTTCAATATAATCAGTTGTATTACTATACTGAAATTATTAAGGGTATGGAGGGAGGATATGTGAGAAAAAATAAAATTACAGAAGATCTAATTACCATTATCAACATCCTTTGCCTAAATGGGATTTATCAAACACTATGCTGAACTACAAATACAATTACATTTAAGAACTCACGGAGGGCCAGTGGATTTACTTCAGTGTTTGCCTGGCAAGTGCAAAGTCCCAAGTTTGATTTTCAGTAACCATATTCCACAATGCTGGCTGGGCGTGGTGGCTCACACCTGTAATCCCAGCACTCGGGAGGCAGAGGACTGCTGTGAGTTTGAGGCTGGCCTGAGCAACATAGTGAAATACAAAGCAAGACCCCGTCTCAAAGAAAGAACTAAAAGAACTAAAGATACCATGGAATGCTTTGCAATAATACAAATCTCAGTAAGTTGCAAGACTGAAATCTTTCAGAGCATGCTCTCTGAACAAAGAAGTCAACAATAAAATACTTCAGGTATTTGGAGTCAAGCAACATAATTATAAATAATCCACAGATCAAAAAAGAAATCACAAATGTAATTGGAAAATATAACAAGGGTTGGCAAAGAGGCCCAGTGTTAGAGGACTTACCTAGCACACACAATGCCCTGGGTTCAATACCTAGTACCAACTCCTTTCCTAAAACCAAAATTGAAAACCTAAGCAATAAAAGTAAAAACGCAGCATAAAAATTTGTTAAGCGCAGCTAATACAAAATATATTTTTAAAGTTATTAGAAAAGAAGCATTTAAAATTAATGGCTTTTTTTCTACTTGAGGAAGCATTAAAAAAAAAAAAGCAAATTAAACCCAATAAAGGAAATAATAATCAAAGAAATAACAGGAAAAAATCAATAAAGCCCAAGACAGTTCTTTGAAAAAGTCAATAGAACTGACAAATTCCTAGTAAGAACAATTAAGGCAAAAAGGGAAGAACATATTAACACCAGAAATACATTATGACGGTATTACTACAGATCCCACATAGAAAATATAATACCTAAAATTTCACACCTCGATTAAAATCTAAGAATTCCTTGAAAAACATGGTGGGCCAAAGTTGACAAAATATGAAGTAAAAAGTCTGCTTAAATCAATATCTTTTAAGGGAAATAAATTCATTATCAAAATTCTTCCCATGAAAAAAAACTACACTCACTGTGAAAGTTAGTAAGAAATAGTCATGGTACTTTTTCTTTCTGTCTTGCAGAAGAATATACCCTCTAAAGAAATTAAGAGAAGAAAAACATAGCTTTTTATATTTATATAAATGTCTCCATGTTTATGTCTACACATGTTCCATTTCTATCAGCTTGGAAAATAGATGTAATTGGAGATGATGTTAAGCGGAATAAGCCAGACTCGGAGATAGCACCTTTTCTCTCATATATGTTAGTGAGAGAACCGAAGGAAGGCGCTCCTTTGTGAGATCTCCTGGAGATGAACTCTTTTCATTAAACTGAAAATCTCTGTAGTAAATTCCTCTGCAAGACAGAAAGAAAATACCAATTTTACACAAATGCTTTCAAAAAATAGAAATTAACTCTGCACAGCTCATTTTATGAAGCCAGCACAATTCTGCTATCAAGGTCTGACCCTGAATCTTCTTTATGCTTATCCACTCTTTGACAAATATTTATTAATCTGTACTTTGTTCTACATAATCAAGTTAGTATCTTTGGCTCCTCTAGCAAAAAAGGCTTTCCATGACTATTTCTTACTCACTTTCACATTGAATCATCCCGCTACTGATACTAGTTTTATAACTACTTACCTAATTCCTCAAAGCTTCTATTTCCATTTCAATAAAATGGGGATAATAGGAGCATCTGAAAGGAAGTCATCCTTAAGCACTTAGCTATCTCCTATATAACTGGTCATTACCCATTTTTATTTTATTTGCCTTTAAACAGAACATCCTATTTCCTTCCATTTTGAGTTAAATAGCCAATCATACTATGGTCATTTGTTATCTACCAGTATATTAGCATCCCCTTCTTTGTGGCAGTGGAACAGATAACTTAAAACTGCAAGTTTAGAAAAGGTAGTAAAGAAAGGAGGTTATGGCTTGTATCTAGATATCCCCCCCAAAGTCTCATGTGGTCATGGGTGGGGCTTTTCAGAGGTGACTGGACCTAGAGTGTGAGATGCTGGGATAAGAAGTATAGGATGACTGAGTCCAGTGACTAGTCTGACAGTTCTCGGGATGGGTAAGGGGAAGGCCCACCGTGGGTGTGAGTGCTGCCCACCATCAGGAGAGGAGCCCGGACAGAATACAGGTGGCAGAGAGAGGGCTGCTGTGGTTGCTTGTCACTTGCTGCCTTCCGCCTGCTTGCTCTGCCATGCTACCCTGATGGCAACTATTAACTGAAACCTCTGCAAACTGAGTGGAAATGAACCCTTTTGCCTTTAATTCTGGGCACTGAGTATTTTGTCTCAGCAACAAAAGTAACTAAGACAAAAAGGAAGAAGTAGGAGGGAAAGAATCACTTTTAGTAGCATTCACATTTTATGAAACAAATATATCTGCATTAAAAAATATAAATAATGTATACCAAGGAGTGAATATGATTTATAAAATTATTCACCACAAGATTCATTTTTAAAATATAAAAGGAAGGGTGCATTGTAAATGATTTATTAGCATTCATTTTGCAAGAAACTTTTAAGAAAAATCTCCACCACCAAGGTAGGAAACCCACCCCACCCATCTCTGGAAGCATTAGCCAAGCAACCTCCACCTGTAAGGTTTACAGCATTAACTCAATACTTTCCTCGCTACAAATATCATGAGGAAAGGCAGCCTGCCTGAAGCTTGAGGGGAAGCAGCCACCTTGGTGTAAAATAAACAGGTCAAGAAGATCCTTTCCCAAGTACTCTCTTTGTTTTCTTTATCATACGCCCAGGATAACATGATGTTCCAGCTATCTCTCAGGAAAAATAAAGAAAGTGCTCAGGAGATCTACCCTGAATATCAGAGGGAAAAACAGGTTCACACAGCTCACTCCCTCTCATGCAGAGGCCCGGGGTGGTGAAAGGCCAGCCCTGCTGACTGGCAGCAGCCGAGAAGAACTGATGGCTCCCACAGGAAGGTGCGATGGAAGTGGGGTCTGCCAGGCAGGAGTTCTGAAAACTTAAACTGCAAGTTTAGAAAAGGTAGTAAAGAGGGAGGTTATGGCTTGTATCTAGATATCCCCCCAAAGTCTGATGTGGTCACGGGTGGGGCTTTTCAGTTAGGGTAGACCTCTAAAACACTCTTGATTTACACTTTCATGACAGTCATTAACCTAGTCTGACAGACAGGAAACCACTTTGTCTGAAGAAATGAATCAACCATATCAATGTTGCAAGTTTAATTAAAATAAAGTTCGCTATATAGATCTGAACCTTTGTCAATGACTTGTAAAAAACAAAATGGAAATTCAAAATAAAATAAATAATGTAAAAAATTAATCATAGAAAAATTCTTCAATCCAGACCTCTAAGATTTAGGTCCCTTACCATGTATACCTCAATGATTGAAAGTTAAGAAAAAAAAGAAAAACTATGTATATTTAAGGAAGTTAATTTGCAATATTATTTTAAGAATATGAAATATTTTTATTTCTCTTATCTTTTCTCCTTGGGGTCAAACATGCTCCTCATATAATACAATGAACTCATGTTTCTTCTACAACCCAAATTTGACTAACAAAACAAAACCAATACATTAAACTACTCTAGGGCAGGCAGACAGCCGCCCCCTCCAACACATAACTTACCACAGGTAGCGTAAGCCAGGTGGCAACAAGGCGGTTGGTGATCCAGCGATACCAAGATGGGTTTACAAACATCAAAGGTATGAAGGGACTCAGCATGAAAATGCTCCCAAAAAAGCTTCCACAAAAGAGAATGAATATAAAGTAAATCCCTTTCCATGACACCATGATTCTGAAAGATATAATAAAAAGGACACATTGTTATTACACACTTAACTGGTCAAATTCCACCTTACACTCATGTATATACATTAATAATCCTTTTTGTGAGAGAGTTTCATTATATAGTTCAAGCTGGCTTTGAACTCACAATAGCCCAGGTTAGCCTTCAACTCTGCAATCCTCCTGTCAGCCTCCCCAGTGTTAGGATTACAGACAGGTGTCACCATACCCACTTATTATAATCTTTAATAACAGGGCTACAGAAAAGGCTCTAAAAAAGGGTCAAGAGCTAAATGTCATGAAGTATCCCCCTAACATACTCCATAGGTCTTAACAGCTTTCCAGTATGTCAGACAGAAACGTTCTTAGCAAAGTAGACAGCTCATCTCCCAGGGACAGAAGGAGGGCTGTCTAGTTTCAGAAAACTTTTCTTTTATCATTATTTGTATTTATCGTGAAATAGTGTTTTCTTTTGCAGGATGTTATCAAACACAAAATCTTAAAATATCACATAGCTGTTTTCTACCAAGAAGAAATAACAAAGAACTGCTAAGCAGTGGCAGTTTAACAGAGTGCACTAAAATAAAAATAAATTTTTCTTAAATTTATAAATGTTTATTTTTATATTAGACTCTTAAAAAAAAACAACTTTGGCCCCCTGCTGTAAACTAGCTCTTTATTAGTAGATGGAACAAACAGAACTCAGACTTTTCACCATCTTTGCTAAGCTATTTGCCAAAAATCACTTTGGGAAGTCCTCAAAAGCAGAACATAATCTGGACATTATTAAATAAATGGAAACAGTTTAAAATTAAAATCAACATCTGATTTTATAATCTAGACAACAAACCCATATTCTGCTTCAGGATAACAAAATTGTTGGAAACACTGGGACTATGAAAACAATAAAATTACATATTAAAAAACTATAATTTATGAATTAAAAAAGGCGGTTGGTTACCAGGCCAGGATCAAGCCTCCTAAACTTTGTAAAAAGAGTCATAATGGAGAACAAACAAAATTTCAATTGTCACCGTGCTTTTAAAAATGTCAACAAAACAGGTCAACCCTTTGCCAACACAGAATCACATTTACCTGGACTCTCAATACTGGACAGTGTGCACACAAATTCCTTCAAAGCACAAACAGAACAGGTAATCCACTAAGAACCGGCTTTTTGCAACTTAAGAACTGAATGTTGAAGAGTGGCTGACGCACGCATGACACAGGGAGGAAAGCTCCCTGGGAAGCAGCGGCCAAGCCTTCCACCGCAGGAGGGTTCGGCAAGGCTGGGTTCCCACACCTTCACTTCCCTCTCTATGAGGCTAAGGCGCTCTGTCCACAAAGACACCAAAGGCAGTTTCTCTGCCTTTAGCTTCTCATGTTTTTTTTTTTAATGCAGGGCAACACAAACTTCTAAATTCAATTTTCTCATCCCGACTTTTTTTCACCCACCATTCAAAATAGAAAAAACAAAAACAAAAAAACTCCTGCAGTGTTCCCACTCGATTTGAAAGCTTGGGAATGTCTAAATTACATGGAAGTATAGATTGGAATTTGAAACATCAGAGGTTAGTTCAGGCAGCACTCATTATATATCTCTGAGGCTCAGAGGACAGGGTATGAGCCAGTGGCCTGCAAGAAACTACAAGGGAGAAGCCTGCATACACCAGGTCAGAAGGGCCTTGAATACCGCTGCGAGACTGTCACCAGACAGGGCTGGGAAAAAAAGAAAGCATATGACTCATGTTTTAGAGTAAATGTAGAAGTGACATAGATGAGCTCAATGTACAGAGTGGTTTGGTAAGGGCCTCCTCTGGACTGTAAAACAAACCGTGCATGTGACTTGCTGTCAAAACTCCCAGGAGTCAAAGATGCTAGTGTCAGCACGCTGCCAGCCAGGAGAGACACAGACCTCAACCCCAGCTAAAGTACTCAACAGAGACGCTCGTGACCGTACTCCCTAACTTGACTGAAAATCTGTGAAGTGGAAAGGCTGGGGAAAATCTCTAAAGCTTCTACTAACACAGCAATTCTAAAGACCAGTAACTCTTTGAGCACCTAACATTTGCCAGGTACGGTACACAGGGCTCTCAGCAGTTCGTTAATTTAACCTTTCTAGATCCAACAATTTCTGAACACTCCAAAGGTCAGTAACCTGGAAGTAATCTATAATTTTGCTGAAGCAAGGCTAGTATCATTTTAGTAAATAATAACTGCACAGTATCCTAATTCCCAAATGCCCTTGATTGTACTTAACTTTTTATGAGCTTCCCGGGGGAGCGATAGGCTCTTGTGGGTTTACAAATGCACAATTTCCAGACGACCTTACCATGACTTCTGATAACGCCAAGTGTGTCCTAGAATAGGCACTTCACATTCTCATCTAATCCAGACAGAAGCTGCGAATGTAAGTTACTGATTACATTAGTGGTGTTTACAGGTGAAGAAATGAGAGGTATGGTTCTCGTAATTACAAGTCCCTGACGCTGTGTATATCGAAATAGGTGAGACAAAGGACCTACAGCCAAGGCATTCCCAGAAAATAAATTGGGAAGAGTGCAGAACTAGGGACAACAAAAAGATGTAAAGGCAAACAGGAAATGAAGAGTAAGAAAATACAGAAAGAATTATTCTGAAGTGATTGCAAATTCATTTATTTATAAGATGAGGGGTCAATAAAGTACCTACCAAACTAGAGAATCTCTTTATGCTAAAGTTCCATTCGTTGCATTTTGCTCTACTAAATATGAAACTCTGGAAACTCCCTGTGCCTTTCAAGAAAGTAGAAAAATGAAAAACAACTCATATGCTTAAATATATTAATATAAATATTCTTATGTGCTTAATACATAAATTTTCCATAGATTTTTCCAATGAAAACCCCTGTTCTTCTTTGTAAGACAGTTCACTAGTGATGAAAAAGAAAAATATCTGTAATACTCAACACTAGCAAGACTACAAGTACAAAAATACTTCTCTGTTCTGCTACTAAGATTAAACATTAGTACCACCTTTCAGGTAAACCGTAAAAGAGTATTTGTCATCTGGAAGAGATGGAGCATGCCTATAATCACAGCACTGTGGGAGGCTGAAGCAAGAGGACTGCCAAGTTCAAGCCCAGTCTAGCCAACTTGGAAGACCCTGTCTCAAAATAATAAAATCTAAGACAAAAAAAAAACAAAAAACAGTGCTGGAGATTGTAGCTCAAAGAAAGGATATAAATTTAACCCCTAAAACAACAAAAGAAAGACCAAAAAAAGGAAAAGAAAAAAAAGAACTTGTCAAAATGGAAAAGTAAATATTTAATTAACAACAGTATTTCAAGATCTCTAGCATGCAGAAATGCTCACAGAAATGCACAAGATAAGGGAACAAGGTTAACGAAATACAATTTATAATACTGGACAACAAGAAAGAAAGCCTCCCAAAAAGGGCTGGAGACCGTTTATAGGATGGAATACTAAGCAGCTACTCAAGAGAATCAGGTAACTACACTGTCAGATATGGAAAAATATCTGTAATAAAAACCGCAAGGCATTATGGGTAGTGTGACCTTATTTATATAAGCCAAATTTTAAAAAAAAGTATACATGTGTTTTTCTATAAATAAATTTATTTCTAATCAAATAAAAAAGTCTGATTTCAATAAGGAGGCACGGTAAACCCAAGATTGCTCCACAAAGAGTCTGCCTAGAAACAGGTGTGCTCTTCTCATGCTACTTCCATTCCCTTATCTGCCTTACACGAGTCCTCTTGACCAAACCCAAGTGGAAATAGAGATCAGTGCCATCCTACAGGTCAGACACCTGGGACAGATCTGAGGGCGGAGAGAAGACACCTAGAGAACAATACAGAGTTAAGTAGATCAAGGTGGTTAGAAAGCATTAGCATGTGACCACCATTTTTATGTACATTACAAAGTATTATACCTACAATGATTTTTATAGTTTTGTTTATATGTCTGTTAATTTTCATAAAAATGGACATATCACTAAAGAATTCCAACAATTAAAAAAGTCTTCAGAGGTTCTACATATAGATCAAATAACTAACCAGCTGGGAACAGTGGCCCATGCCTGTAATCCTAATACTTGGGAGGCCAAAGCCAGAGGATTCAGAGTTTAAGGTCAGCCTGAGCTACAAAGTGAGATCCTGTTTCAAACAAAAAAACAAAAACATAAAAACCCAAAAAAGATTAAAACTACTAATACTAGTGCCAGGCATGGTGGCTCACACCTGTAATCCCTGCACTTGAGAGGCACAGGTATGAGCATTGCGGAGTTCGAGGCTATCCTGGGCTACACTGTGAGTTCAGGACCAGCGTGAACTACAAAGCAAGACCCTGTCTCAAAAAAAAAAAAAAAAAAAAAAAGCTTACTAATACTATAATGAGAAAACTATACCTACAATACCCTATATCTACAAATATAAAGAACAACCCCCCCCCCCAAGAGACAACAATGTAAAAGCTGGGAAGAAAAGCAGGAAGTCAAGTGTTACCTTGGCAGACCTGAAAATAAAACAAAATAAAAAGCTCAGGATGAGGAACTGAGGGTGCCAGGTGCCCCTGCACACAGACAAAGCCTCTGGGCTAACAGCGATCCTCCACCCCGCCACAAACCCACAGCCCAGTCTCTGGTGAAGGCAGGACAGGGCTCCCAGATGAGGGAAGGAGCACTTGTAGGCGTGGCCATCTGCTCTGCGAACAGGGGACTCTAGAGAGCACACACGAATGTTGAGTGCTGAGGCTTCAGATCACTCCCCCGTCAGTAAGACTGCTAGCCCTAGGCCAATGCCGTCCTCCACAGCTTTCTGCAATGATGACATTATTCAGCAGCTGTGAGGTCCAATGCAGTAGCCACCAGTGGCATGTAGCTGTTGCACACTTCAAATGTAGCTAGTGCTACTGAGGAACTCAAGTTCTAATTTAATTTATTTAAATTTAAATAGCCATACATGGCTCCTGCCTTACATAGTGAACAGATCAGCTCTAGAGAAAAAACGGAAACCACTTCTCTGGGACTGAACAGGCCGTGAGCATAGACAAAAGCGCAGACACACAGAGTGTTCCCTAAGAAACGACCCAGCCAGGTCGTCCTGCAAGTCAGACGCCGCCCTCCATGCAGGCTTCTGATTGGCACGCTTTTGACTGAGCGCAGAGAGGGTGTCCCAGGAGCCACTTCATTATGACAGTACAGACTAGAGCGAGAGGAAAACAACCAAAGGAGACAAACTGCCCAGGGAGTAACAGAAGACAACTTCTGCTTGCAAGTTGACGCAAGCCTTTCTGTGCCCGCCACCAGGGTCTGCATGAAATTTTCAGAACGTGGTAACAAAATGAAACTGTCTTCCTGCTGAGGAGATGCTATTTTTTCTATTCCCTCAATAGGCAGTGTTTTCTTTTTGAGTCTCAAATGATAGAAGCCTCATCATTAAATTTAGCATTCAATCTAGAAATAAAAACTATGGTTATTATCACTTTCTTCTTTTATAATTTTTCTTTCAACAACCTTATCATATGTCTTTTTTATAAACTACTTTAAATAAAAAAAATAGAACGTCACATTAATGATCTTATTAATCTATATTAATTTCATTAGTTTCAAAAACTGAATCAGGCCAGGGATTTAGCTCAGTGATTCTGGGGCCTTGTCTTGCAAGTACAAGGTGCTGAGTTCAATTCCCAGTACCAAAAACCAAAATATTTCTGAAAACAAGTTCGTACCTCTTTAATCATGAGAAGCACCAAGTAACAAACATAAGTCAAAAAAAACTTAAATACTTTTCTGTGTCAATTAAACATTCATGAGGCAGCAGAAGAAGCTGAAAGGATACCATGAAACTTCACTCTGGACTCTAAACTGAAACATGAGACACATACTGTCTGCTGGTGGGGAAGAGCTAAATAAACTGGTACACCCCACCATAAGCAGATGGAGCCTACATTGTGTCATCTAACCTGAACAGCTCTCCAAAACTCAATGCTAATAGAGAAACAATGGGATAATTTTCTTTGGAAAGGGGGAAACATCCCCCAATCTCCTGACATTAAATAGTTCATGTCAATGAACAAATGTAGGTGGACACAATGGCATGCACTGTGATCCCAAATACACAGAAGCTGAGTCAGGAGAACCCTCCAAGGTCAGAAATCTGGGGCCAGCTCAGTCAACACAGTAAGAGCCAGTCTCTCAAAACAAAACAAAGGTGAGAAAATCTGTTCATAGGGCCAGGGATATAGCTCAGTGGTGCTGGTGCCTGTCTTGCAAGCGCAAGGGCCCGGGTTTGATCCCCGGTAACCACATAACAATATTGGGTGTGGAAACTCACACCCAGCAGCAACCAGTACCGCATACCACAGCGCCGGGCATGGTGGCTCACGCCTGTAATCCCAGCACTCGGGAGGCAGAGGCAGGAGGATTGCTGTGATGTGAGTTTGAGGCTGAGCTCAGGGCCAGCCTGAACCACAAAGCGAGACCCTGTCTCAAAAATCTTAAAAAAAGAAAATCTGTTCATAAATACAGGCATGAAAAATATATGTGGTTACCTCTACGGAGTGGCTACTCACTTACCTGCAATTACTTGTGGCTAAAGGGAATTGAACCTTTCCATGAAACTTTGAAAAGAAAACATTTCCATTTGTTACTTTTACAGCAAAGGTCAGAGGGAGAGAGAGCAACTAAAGCACAGCCCAAGTCATTTCCACCAACTCCTAGCTAATTAACTTATTTTGTTTTGAAATCAAATTCACATACCACACGGTTTATTGTCTGTGTACTTCTGAGGTACAAATCACTGGTTTTTAGACTGTTTATGAATCTCTCAGCCATCTTCACTCTTGTTTTTCCATTTTCTTTTCTCTCCCTTCTCCTCTTCTCCCCTCCCTTCCTCTCCCCAGTGCTAGTTCAGGCTGTCCTTGAACTCACAGTGTAGCCCAGGCCGGCTTGAACTTGGAGCAGTTCTGCCTCAGCCTCTAGAGTGCTGAGACTGCAGCTATGCGCCTCCACACCTGGCCCTATCTCATTTTAGAACTTTTTTTTGGTAATCCAAGTATGTTGTCACTGGTAGTCACACTCCACTGCCCCTAGTCCTAGGGAACCACTAATATGTTCCCTGGCTCTCTAGCTCTGCCTGCCCTGGACATTTCATTTAGTGAGATCATGTCGTAAGGCTTTGGAGACTGACTCAGTGAGCATAGTGTTCCAAAGTCAGTGTATGTTACAGTGCGTATTGGTGCTTCTTCCCTTTCTCATTCCATGATACCCCAAAAGGCAGGCTGCTTCTGCTACCCTGTCCAGTGGACGGAGGGCATTTAGGCTGTCTCATTGTTTTTTCCTTGCTGTACCAGGGGTTGGGCCCAGGGCCTTCACACTAAGTGATACCTCCATGCCCTTTTATTTTTTATTTGGAGATAGGGTCTCCTAAGTTTCTGAATTGCTCGGGCTGGGTCCGATCTTGTGATCCTCCTACCTGAGCCTCCCAGACTGCAGGATTGCAAGTATGCAACACCTTGCCCGCTTGGCTTCCACTTTTTGCTGACTTAATATTGCTCTTGTAAACTTTCATATACATGTTTTCATGTGGATATGTTTTCATTTCATCCTGATATCTATATATCGATATATCTATATATAATATATATAATGTATCCTGATATATACATATTATATATGTACATATACTATGTTATATACATAGTATATAATATACACACACATATATATCTCTAGAAGTGGAGTTGATGGGTCATGTTCTAACGAACATTACTTTCGGGCCTACTCTACATTGCTGGAAAAGGGAGGAAGTCTTAAATAACAGCAAGGAGGTATCCGATAGTCACATTAATCACGCTTTCTGACTTGGCTTCATGTAGCAGTGTTCCATTTATTGTAGGTATAGTGGTTTTAACTTTGATGTTTTAGAGGGAAACCTTGTGTAATAACAGGAAATTGTTCTTGCCATTTACACTGAAAAATGTTGGTTACATTTCATTTAAAAAGTCTTACTGCTGTTATAGTGCATATTGTCTGAAATAATTTGGGGGCAACAAAACCAGTGTCTGTCCTGAGATTTTGGAAGAACCCCCTGGAGCTGCACAGTCACTGTGTGGTGTGGGCTGTGAAGAGTAAAGTCACAAGGTTGGCTTCTTACCTGTGCCTTTTGCCTTGGCTTAACCATGCCCAGCTTTATTCAGGCCCAGGCCTGTGCTCTTCCCTGTTGGCTAAGCCACCGTGTTCGCCTCGCCCCACGCTGCTTCCCGGGCTCTGTCGCTGTGAGCTCACTTCAGCCCCTCAGTCCTTCCCCTCTGTGTCTTCCTCACTGGTATGCTGAGAGGACTGTCTCAGATCAGAGGATGTTGAAAACTGAGGGACTGTAATTCTTTAACTGTAGAATCTTAGATTTTAATAACTGTCACAGTTCTTGGTTTTTCCTTAATGTGGAATTTAAAATGTGCTTTCTTGTTTCCCTCTCTCCTTTCTTTTTAAAAAATTTTTTAAATTTTATTTTGTGGTATGAGAGATCGAACTCAGGACTTCGTGCTTGCTAGGCAGGTGTGGTACTGCTGAGCTAATTTTCCAGCCCACCCTCTCTCCCTCGTTAAAGTTTGTACTCTACGATACACCCATGGTTCATATTACTATTCACAGTTCATCTTACTATTCTTGGCCTGAAAATCCTTCCTGTTTGATAGTAACAGTGTTATGTGAGTTTTGAAAGACCATGGACTGGCGCCAGCTGTGCTTATTTGTCTAAATAAGATAGATGTCTGAAATAATTTGGTAAACTTACATTATTTTATCTTTTTTTCCTTTTTATGAGTGTGTTTTTGACTAAGGTAAAAGGGATATAGGCAGAAATGTCTATTTTGTTTTTTCATAACTTTTTAAACAATTGTTTTCTGCTAGAACTTTATCCTTAAATGACTCTTTAAATATATATTCATGGGTTGGTGTTTTGTGTATATATGGATTTAATTTCATTAAACTCCTTGCTTGCTTTGAAAATCTGTGTGTTTCCATCAGTCACTAGTTTTTTAATGATGCATTTGACTGGCCAGCTCTGTGTCTCATGAAGGGAAAACCAAACAAGAGCTTAAACTTTAAGGCAATGCAGGTAAATGCTGTAGAGCCACTTCATGATGGTTTTGAGTGAGCTTTGTTAGGTTCAGCATTCTCCGTAATTTAGCAAGTGGGCTTTTTGTCATTCCTATCTGAATTTATGCTTTCAGTGATGTTAATTTGTCTGCAAAAGTTTATTTTGAGCTTGGAGTATGGTGACAAACTATTTGCCAAGAGGTAAGAGTTGTCTCCACTTCAGCATTTATCATTTTGTCTTGACCATGGGCTCATGAAAACGTATGTGTGAGGGGAACAGAGGACACTAATGAGTAAAAATGTTGAATTATACAATACGAAGACACCAGCTCAGTGTCTGTTGTAAGGCAGAGCTGATGTTCAGGTACCATTCATTCATTCCCCAGCAGGTATGAAATGCCCCTGTTCTGGGGCATGGCAATACCTCATGAGACTAGCCAAGGAGTAGAAGGCTTTCCTTCATTAACTCCAGTTCTTTCTACTCCAGTTCTTCAATACATAAACTGACCACATACATTTCTAAGGTTCACAGTTATGTTACTACATTTAATGAAAGTTTAGTTAAGGTTGTAAATTGAATACCACACTTGTCAAGTAAATCAAATGCAACTATACATAACAGTATGTTTTTTCTTTAGATACATACAAGTAAAATGTCAAAAGCAGTTAAATCAGTTTCTCTCTTAAAATCTGCTCTTCACATGGCACAGCAAAGTCTACCCACAGACAGGCTCAAGGGTTTGATCCCCTAAATTGTATGTTAAGTCATGTACACTTATTTTTTGCAGAGAATAATCTTAGTTTTCATTGTGGGGGTTATAATCAAGAAGAACTGAGAAACTACTCCTTTAGAAAAACAACTCAACAGCAGCCTCAAATAGGCTGGTACTGGAGACAGATCCTGGAGCTCTTTTGACTCTCACAATGCTATGCTGTGTAGTTTTCACTCATAAAACAAATCTGTCAAGTGTCAAAGCACTAAGCTAGAAACATAAATCCTATATAGTCCCTGCTCTAGGAGATAACTAAGTTGGAAACTCAAAATCACAAAACACTAGAAAGGTACATATATGATCTATATATTATAGGTCATGTTATGATATTGTCTATATTTATTTCAATTACATTGTTTTATAAACATTTGAAATTTGTTTTTCTTGAGATTTCTTACTACTTAAAAGTTCATAATAAATACTTCACATTTACTACTTCCATTTTAATGAGTACAAAGAGTGATTTTTTTTTTTTTTATTCAAAGCATTTCAGATTGAATTCCATGCACCATGGAATTCTCTGCAAATGTTACAAAACACTTTTCTGGCTTATTCTGAAAGTAGTTGGGTTTCAGTTTATATATAACAGTATAGTTTGTACAAATAATAGCAGGGTTAATATCTGGAACATCTGCTTTACTATTAAAACATTACTTCTGTGACTCCTTTTTTCCCTAGACTAGCAAAAATTAAAATAAATAACAGATGGAGATTGACCCTAGAACTCTCTCCATGTATTTTAAAGTGTTTCGTGTAGCATGTTCTCACCACTGAAAAATAAAAATATAAATGGAGAAATGAATATGAAACCCAATAAAAACAGTTAATTTGGTAATAAAAGCTCATGAAGCCTTAGATATTTTCTCCTTTTGTAAATGGGAAGAGGACCAAGAGAAGGAGGGAAGGTCTAAAAAGAATTACGATGGATGGTGTGCATGTACCAACTCCCCATGATGAATATAATCATTATGTACTGTAAGAATGTATCAATAAAAAGTAAAAAAAAAAAAATTATGAGCCAGGCGTGGTGGCACACACCTGTAAATTCAGCACTTGGAAGGCTGAGGCAGGAGGACTGCTGCTGACTCAAGGCTGGCATGGGCTATATACTGAGTTCAAGGCCAGTCTGAACTGCATAAGGAGACCTTGTCCCCAAAAAAGAAAAAGTAGGAGATAGTTCTCACAACTGCATAATGTAACCATTCAAACAGAATGGGCAACATCTATGAAAATTCATTTACTTAAAAATCACATGGTACTTGGGGATTCAGCTCAGTGGATCTGGTGCCTGCCTCCCAAGCACAAGGTGATCTACTTGGAATTACATGGCCTATAAAACTCTCTGCGACAGAAACATAGAGATCAAAGAGGCATGAGAGTAAATGTCTAAAGATTTTGGCCATGAAATTCTGTGTCAGAGGAGCCTTCTCCTGGGGGCCCTTACCCTGCTCACTCGGGCTGGCAGGACCTCTCTTCCTGGGGATGTTAAAGGACATCACTTGAGCCTAGCTCAGATGAGACAAGGGAGATCCGGATCTACCTCTGCTCATTTCCTTCCCTTTTCTTACTACTGGGAGAAACTTTCTTTACTGCCTGGTTTGTTTACTCACGGAATCTTCACTTAGGTACAAATATAAAATTTTAGAAATTTTAGAGACAGAACAGGCAAGACAAGCCATCCCACTCAGTCTGATCTCTTTCTGGGCTACTGAAGTCTATAGAAACTGGTTGCTGTAAAAATGTTCCTTTTTTCATTAAAGACATAGGAGAGAAATATTACAGAAAGTAATTTACATCTAATATTCCAATCCTCACCACTCTGCCAGGTTAAAAAAAAATATATTCATTTTACAGTTGAGAAAATAGGCTCAGTGCTCACTTCAGCAGCACCCTTACTAAAATTGGAAAGTAAGGGGGTCAGTATTTCTGAGGGGATCAGAAATAGTCAAACAGGCTCAAAGCATGTAACTGGCAAGAGGAAGAGGCAGGATTTAAACCCACGAGGACTCAATTCCAGGGCCTATGCTCTTTCCAATAAAGGACAGACTTCACATTTGCGTACAAAAACTCAACACTGTGGATATGGACAGCCAGGAGCATCTACATATCTTCAAAATAGAATCAGAACTGACAGAATTTCCAAAGACGAACACGCCGTTGTCAGCCTCAGACATCAGACGAAATGGGCCAGAGAATGGTGACAATCTACTAACACAAAAGAGGAAACCAAACAGGCCTAACACCAACAAAGCAAAGCCTAACTTAACTGACCAATGTAACTAAAGCTTAATGAACACATATTCGGGCCATGTGTGGTGGCACAGGCCTGAGCTACATAAATGAGACCTTGTTCAAAAAATTGTATCAATCAACCAATGAGTCAGTCAATCACACGTACTCAAGAAATCACAAGTGAGAAATGGAATCGCTGCACTTATGTGAAAGTGAGGAATCTAACCAAAAAAATGACTAAGTGGCTGGTACAAATGCACAATTATCTATTTAAAACAAAAAAGTACAAAAGAGTAAAATGCCTTTCAAATATTAGACAAGCCCTACAAAAGTATTAGTTTTATCAAAGTATATCATTTAAATAAAGTCACTTTTTTCTAAAAGGTCATTCGTTTGGATAATCTAGAATCTTGATGAAAAGGCATTCAATGTGTAGGTTAAAGTAAAAAACATAAAGCTAAAAATAAATATATACATATAGATAAATACTACAAACTCCCACACACTGCAACTGATAAGTTTTTACACAACATTCTAGAAGCTACAAGGGGCAGCGTTGTCTGGGAACTAAACAACTGAGTGGAATGTCAGGAACCCGAGTGGGGATGGGTTGGGGGAGCGGGGTTCCCAGCACCGCTGCAGCCACTGGGACGCCCGTGAGAGAGAGCTGAAGCAGCACAGATCTCTCCTTCAGTGTCCCTTCCCTATGCTTCAGAAGTGATACTTTTACCTTCAGGCACAAGCCCACGAGGTAGATTACAACATTTTCATGGCTCTTACCATCTGATGGGGGATCAAATGCTCCAAGAACAGTGATACTGCAGTCAAAGGGACAGCAGGTGGGGCAGGCGGGGCGTGCTCTTTGGGGAGTCCAGACGAGGCTTCCTTTGACCACGGAAATATCAAACTGGAACTCAAAGGGGAGTTTTCTGTGTGTGTGATTACTGGAGCATGAGGAGGCAGAGACTAGGAGAGAGGACAGCATGCACCACATCTGTCCCCTGAGGGGCAGGTCTTCCTTAGTCCACAAAGGTGAAGTGAGACTGTACAATGATCATATAATGCACCAACTGTGTAGCCGTCCCTCTAAACGCTGGAGAAAGGAGAAGCAAAGCTTTTAAAACACTAGTCTGTCTCATTTCCAAATCACTCGTTACATACAGTGTACAAATCCCTCTCATGAGAAAGACAAAGTAAAACTCGACAGCTGAAGAAATGGATCTTTGCCCAAAGTCATAAAGCCAGAAAACGGGCCCTGGATCTAAATCTGAAACCGTAGGATATCTTCCGGAATTATCACAGCCTGTCCACACTTCCACCACCTACACTTTACCTGAAGCAAGAGCAGCAGAATCTGGGTTCCCTCAGCCAACGTATTCACTAAGGATGATCTTAATATATTATGTGACCGTCTACAGCAAGCAACAAGGCAAGAACACACAGGTAAGGATCCCATTTATAAACTATCGTACTTTCATATAAATGTTTGGAAAAACCACAGTGCAAAGTCTCAAACCTACTGACCATTCTGAGTGAAACTCTACAACTCAAGCTCTGCCAGTGACTACTGTTGAGTGACTCAGAATAGAACGCCAAGTCCTGTCCCACAGCCTCCTCCCCTTCACCCACCGTCCTGACCCAGGAAATCAGAAGACTGGTCTAAATGAGTGCTTCTCACTGGACAACACAAACCCCAGGGGTACTCAGGAAATCTGTTGAAGCTTTTTCTTTCTTATTTTTTAAGCATAATCACTGCTTGTATTTTAAATTATTTCCTTGTATTCCTCTTTCACATTACCATTAGAGAATTACACTGATTCATTTTAACTGTGGAACTAAAAAATTCTATTAAATACTTCATTTCAGGACACTTAAGAGTATCAGGAATATTTATTAGAAAAGGGAGACATTGGGTTGGATAGTTTTGACTCAATAGACTAGATGACCCTAAAGGTTCTTCACAGTTCTATTATTTGCCAATTCTATGAATATTTTGAACATAATAATGAAAGAACACTGACAAAGATAGTGTACATGATAATTTGTAGCCAAGAACAAAAAATTCTAAATCTGTTTCTGCACTTGATTAAGTAATTAAATTCACAGAAACACAATTATATCCTACTGTCTAAGATGTTAGCAAAACATTGTGTGCTTTAAGAAAAAGGTAAAAGTCAAAGAGAAAATCAAACTTATAACACGAACTTATATTTACACATTCTAAAGGAAGCCCTGGAGTTGGCAAAAATTCAGCCCATATATCCTAGGCATCAACTTAAAAAAAAATTCACATTTTATGAAAATAATCATAATGTAAAATAAATCCTGAATCACTAAGATAAAATGAAACACATTTAGCATAATCCTCATCACCTCAAAACAGAGAACTTAGTGATATGTTTCCAAGGGAAATTATTAAAACTTATTAAAATAGAAGATACTTTGAGGATCTCCTTTCTTGTGGGGTGAGGAGAGCCTAGATTTCAAGTAGACCCAATATTCCACTACAAAGCCACTCTGGAAGTTACTGTAGACTTTTTATAAAACATATTTGTAAAATAATGATTGAATGCCTACAATAGGACATTTTCTATATATACATACATCATGTGTGTGCCGGTATGCACACAAATATTTAGCTAACAAAACAATTCTTCAAGGTAGGTATGGTCTACAGACAAAGAAGACATCATTAAAAGACATAAATGACACAGGGATTCCCAGAACCTAGGACTATGTGGAATACAGTCTTTAAAAAAATTAGCCAAAAGCCCAAGTTGGTGGGGGAAGGAGCTGTCAAAGACTGAGTATACTTGACTCTGTAGAAAAGTACAATTCACCTCTTGACTAAATATTTTGCATGAAACCATTTTATTTTACATGTTATCTTATTGCTATTTCTCTCATTTTATCTCATTTGACATGATGGTTAAGAGACTAACCCGATTTGACAGGCCTGTTAATCCAGTCCCTGAAGTAAGAAATGGAGAACAGACCAGTGTTGCCCGGGGGGAGGAAGGAGGTGTGATCACTCAGGGGTCTGCACAAGTGTTCTCTGGAGTGACCGACCCCGCTGCACGTCCTGCCTGGTGGGTTTATCAGGTAGAGACCAGAGACAAAACCGTCAGGTAAAAGATTAGCCATATTCTTTTGCAGTGTGATTTCAACATGCCTGACGTGGTACGTTTCTCCTGGATTTCATTTTCCTTCCATGCTACAATCAGTGTATGCTTTCAATTCATGAAAAAGTCCTTGTGGACACCCTGGCTCTTTAGTACTTTAGTTTTTATATAGATTCCACAGAAACTATTGGGAATTCATCATTTTCATTACATCAGTAAGTTCTACTGAGTACAGTATTCACTTTTTATAATTCAAGTTATTATAACAAAGTTGAACTTCACAGAAGTTACTGCCTTTCAAATTTCCTGAGTTTCACGATACAAAATCTGTATCAAATAATGAGTCTATGAAGTCTCTACTCACAATCATTTCAAACTCAAAAAGGAGAGAAATTCACTGTTATCAGCCTCCATGATATGCTACATACCACTGCATTATCTTTAAACTGTCTATTTTCTTCAGGCAATCTCACTACCCCCAGCAGGAATCCTTCCACTCTTCCAAAGAAAAATCAAGTGGTTCAACAGCTTAAAAAAGCAGCTGTACCATGAAGGTACTAAAGCCACAATGAGCCATAGCATTATAACAGCAAGATTTAGTGGGCTCTGCTAATAAGGGTATAAATTCACAAGATGAGGAAATTTATAAATGAAATTAACAGTCAGTGCAAAACACTGATGTGTTATCTCTAAAAACAGACAACTGTCAAGGATTTGCTATATGATATAAAATTCCTCCAACCAGGATGATGCTAACAAACCATTTCACATACTGGATTTAACTAATAACAAAGAAAGCAGACTTTTCAGTATTCATTAGCAAGAACTGAAAATACCTAGAATTTTAAGAACATAACATAGTAGTGATGTGCATCACATTAGCTTATCCATAATACAAGGTAAAGTATCTGAGGTGTGGTATAATGAAACACATAACACATACACAATTTCTATCCAAGGCTCATAGCTCTCTCCTTAAGGCAAGACACAGAAATCAGAATTTCCCTTCTTGTAAGCTATTCCTAGAAACAGACAGAGACAGAGACAGAGGGAAAAAAGAAGCTAAATCCCCATAGCCCAGGTGGGTAAGATTGAGGCATACAAGCAAAAAACAGGAGAGGATGGGTGGCAATATTCTGGGAGCTGTGAGAGGAGTAAAGGTGGGGGAGGTCAGGGGGTCCCAGATGCTAAGTGAAGACCATTCCCCAGTATGTATCAAGGTTTCTGTCAGGATACAGTAAAGCAAGAGAAAGGTATGTAAGCTCAGAGCTTAATACTGCTAAATTTGGATTACAACAGATGAAACTCCATTTTACTATTACTTAACATAAAATTAAAATATATATAAAATTAAAAATTAATGCCTAATTTTTACATTAAAAATGTTTTGTCAGTTAAGACTGGCAACCATTTTTTCTAAAATAATGCACTTTCTTGACCTTAAATTCAGTCTTTGTCCCATCATCAGTGGGGATTTATTTTTATTTTCCAGTTACTACATATAAAATCTGTAAATGATTTAGTATCTGTTAGCAAGCCTGTACTGCTTGAAATTAGAAAAGACAGCCCTCCATAGTCATGATGATTTAAACCTAAGAAATAAGTGCGGCCTGAGAATGGACGTGAAGCCTTCCTAACCCACACTCCTAAACTATACTCAAAAATACATGCAAGACAAAGAATTTCAGTTGCTTGAATCTAAACTCAATCTCTTCTAGTAATAGAGAACATAAATAATATTACACTCAAAAATATTTAAAGAAAATGGCTAATTAAGAAGTTAAAATACAATCTGTTACACCATTAATCCAGAAGTTCCTTTCCTGAAATACCTACTGTAAGCTATAAAGTATAATATGCTACTTTTCTAATTATTTGCTATAGACTAGAATGGAAAATGTTTGGTAACCATTAAAAATAGGAATGAAGAAAGTAAATTTCTCCTTTTGGTAGAAAAATTCAAATGTCATCATTCACAGTGTGATAAAAAGAATTTTATTTGCAACATAGAAATACTACATATGAACACCAAAGAAAGTGAACATTTAGGAAGTATTTATAATAAGGAAAATATGAGCTTATTAAAGACAGAAAGCTAACTCCCAAACTCTAATGAAACATAACTATTTTTAAAAGTCAGTTTTTCCATCTTCCCCTCTCCATAGCACTAATATCAAACCCTGAAAAAGATGACACTGTAGAGCACGCCTCCTTAAAATTAGAGAGGGGGAGAAAAATTGTCAGGAAAGTTAAAACAGTGCAAATTCCATTTACGGGAAACCTAGCGTACTGCTTCAGTAAGTTCCAAACGTTCGTGTTCACGTTAGCCATCCATCTTTCCAGCCAGCCTAAAATCGTTCAGCTATGGGAGGACCAAACGAAACGAAGCCAACCATGCATGGAAAACATCTGCTGATAATTTCGACAGTTAAAGGTTTCCAATAGTAGTATATATCTCTTATCATAATGCTTTCCATGGAAAATGTTCAAATATTCACAAGTGAAAGATCAGATTGAGTTAAGTGGAATTATTACCAAAAACCACTATTACCACACAGCAGTGTGTTAATGTTTGGGTAATTTAATTCGGTTCTGAAAAACTTTCTGCTTAAGTGAGAGTTACAGTTTTTTAAAAAATTTTAACACACGCATACTATTACCGTAGTAAAAGGTCTGTAAAGTTATTTCTACAAATAAAATTTCAGGCCACTGAAACTTAACCACACATCTGGAAAAATATAATCATATTTGATAAAGGGTCCAACTTAATCATTTAAAAGTGAAATTACCTTTTCAATATGTTACATTCTCATATAGATGAGCATACGATTACACACTCTAGTCATACCAGTTTTAGTCATAATAAATTTCATGGCTGATTTATAGAACGGACAGTCTAGGTTAGCTTTTCCCTAAACTCTGAACAACAACAACAAAAATACAGATACTAGAACTGCTGAGGGGTTTTATCCTGGACAACAGAGTCCTTACATGTTCTTCTAATGCTCTTATTTTACAATTACAATAAAATAATGCTGGTTAAAGGCAAAGCTGAGAATTGGATGACACTGAGAAAACACTAAAAATTTAAAATAAGGGCAAATAGACTTCAAAACCTCCCAAACTAGAATTACTACACAAGAGACCTGAGTCCTTTAAAGTGACTGATTTAGGAAGGTACAACACTTATTTCAAGAACGCTATCCTTACCTACAATATTTTTAGAATTCCTTTTCCTGGGAAATCCCTGTAGGACCTTTAGCACATTCTATTGATTATACTCAACAAATGGTAATGAACCTCCAAAATTGGAAAGTGCCCTGGAGCTTCTGAGGCACTTAAGTCACAGGAGACTGCCCTGGAGAAGATGATGAATCATCACACAGGGCGATCTATTATTTGGTCAGAAATGAGATGAAAACACAGAGCAATGAAACTGATTTTTTCTGGAAGGCAACCACGGAAGGATAAAACCTTCCAAAGTGATGCTTTAAAGCACATTTCTTCATTTAGATACCAGTGTAACTTAATCCCACAACTAAATATACCGACCAGCTCTCATCTCACCCTTGAGTCAGTGAAGTTTCTAAGAGATGAAACAAATCGCACCAGATCTCTGAACAAACTGGGAACTAAAGGCCAGGTCTCCTAATGCTAGTTTGGTATTCACTCACTCATTCCCTTACACTACACTGTCTATGGCCTTTACGGCCTGAGAAAAAGTAAAATTGTCCTTAATTCATTAAGGAGGGCTGGGGATTTAGCACAAATGGTTCCTTACCTACCTTGGAAGCACAAGGGCCTGAGTTTGATCCCTGCTACCACAAAAATTAATTAAACAATTTAATTTCACTCATTAAAGTTCCAGTCTTAAAATCAAACTAGCGATAGTGGGAAGCTCCAAAGTTCTGCAAAAACATGTAGTCTCATTTGAACACATCCAGACTCATACAGTTAGTTCCGGCAATTCCACTGCTCTCCCGAGAGGCAGGGATACAATGCTGAAAAATCAGAGGGACAAAACGCTCCGGTAGTTCAGACCCAATGTAACTAGGCCCTGAGCTTGGCCCAGTGTACAAAGTCACAGTCAGTCAAAACCTGTGGACATTATGAGGTTGGGTGATGGGTTGGTTGGGATCTTGGTCACTCTCCTCATTTCTGGGACAGTTCTGAGACTTATGGGAGGAGAAGTTTATTCTGGTTCACCTTTCAGGGTACAGCGGCTCTCAGGCAGAATGGCATGGGAGAAGGGCAGTGGAGAGCTGAACTGGAAAGACATAAGCCCATCCAGGTAAACACCTCAGGGACCCACCTCTTCTGACCAAAAGGCAAGTCCACAGAGGCCTCCACTATCTAATCACCCTCCAAAGTGCACGGGGCTCTGCGGACATCTCAGTATGAACCGTATCTTTTATGGTTTGGATCCCCAGAATCCCAGTAGTGGAAGGTACTATGCAAGTATCACAGGTGAGGCCTGGCAGGAGGCCCTTCGGTCATTCATGGCCACCCTTGAGGTACAAGTCCATCTTTCCTCCATACCACGTTCCTGCCGCAACATGATATCATTACCCACAGCCCACACAAATGAGGTCACATGAAGCGAAGCTCTAGAATCATAAAAACCCAAACAAGCTTCCCTCTACCTAGTCAAGAGAATATGATCTTAGGTTAGTGTATTAGGCTGACAAAAAGCTGACTAACACCAGCCATCGCTATCATTGAGCATTTACTGCACCATAACTTTATGGGACAGACTGCCCCACTTAATCCTTACCACTCTATTTCCCCTATTATAAAAATCTTAACACAGTATTTGTCACAAGTACTGTGGAATTAATACTATTACATTTTTCTTAGCTGAAGTCTGTTTTTTTCTTCAGTTTTTGAGACAGGGTACAGTTCAGACTAGTTCTGAACTCAGCCTTGAATTTAGCAATCCTCCTGCTTCTGCCTCCTAAATCCTGGGATTACAGGCGTCAGCCACCATGCCCGGCACTGTGGTATGTGGTACTGATTGCTGGTAGGTGTGAGTCACCACACTCGATTTTGTTGTATGTGGTTATCAGGATGCAAACCCGGCCCTTGTGCTTGCCAGGCAAGTGGCAGAACCATTGAGCTAAATCCCCGGCCCCTGAAGTCTGTATTTTATTTGCATTTCTTTGGTTCTTAGCTAAAGCCCTTCTTACACAGGGGCCCATCAGGATACCACACTGCACTCAGTTATCATGTCTCCAGCTATCTCTTCTTGGTTCTGAGAGTTCTTAGCTTTCCTTGTTTTTCATGACCTAGCAAACCGAAAGACTGAGACTCGACCCTAGTTGTCTCTAACCACACAGAGGATACTTCTTAACCACAGGCCTAAACCATTTCCTGCAACTCAAACTTTCAAACGTTCAAAAGGTCTGTGTGTTGGTCAATGCAGTGAGCCTGACCTGGCAAATACATCTCTTTAGAAAGACTATGGCAGGGCCAGGGAGTTAGCTCAGTGGTTCCGGCGCCTGTCTTGCATGCGCAAGGGCCTGGGTTCGATTCCCTGGTAACCACGTACTATGCTGAGCGTGGAGACTCATGCCCAGCAGCAATCAGTACCACATACCACAGTGCGGGGCGTGGTGGCTCACGCCTGTAATCCCAGCACTTGGGAGGCAGAGGCAGGAGGATTGTGATGTGAGTTTGAGGCTGAGCTCAGGGCCAGCCTGAACCACAAAGTGAGACCCTGTCTCAAAAAATCTAAAAAAAAAAAGAAAGACTATGGCAAAAAGTTTTCTTTCAGGAACAGACTTGCTACAGGGCATATTCAAAAAGAGTGCGTGAGGGAGCAGCCACGGCATAAAGAAACCATCTGAGTGCACAGATTTAGCTCAGTGTTTGTAGTCCCTGCCTGGCAAGCACAAGGTCATAAGTTTGATTCCTAATACCACATACATAAACACATACATACATACATACTTACATATATACCAACCATCTGACTACTCATACAATTCCTATGTGCTTCCATTTAATGACAGGAGTGCTTTTAAAATATTATTAAATTTATTATACACATTTTAGGATTAAGTTGTAGCCAGTGCTAATTATAACATACTTGGAAAAAAATCTAACCTACACTGATTAAAGTTCTATTTATAAAGGAAAACTAAACCACAGAAATAGTGCTTGGTGTAGAACAAGAACATGCACATAACTGCCAAATGCAATCCCTATTTAGATGTCTGTCTCCCTGAAGCACTGTAATTACCAAAAACCAAAATGAATTTCTAAATGTTTCAAGATGAAATAGCCTTTGCACAATTTCCAAGGCTTGTAATTACTTTCCTATAAAGGTAAATACTGCAAGTTTTAACTTATTATAATACTAAATCTAAAAGTTAACACATACTGAACTTTCAATTTAATCTTAAAATGGAAGCAAACTATTGGGTATGGTGGTGCATGCATGCAAGTCCCAGAATGGGGGAGGCTGAGCCAGGAGGCTCTCACAGTGAGTTCAAAGACAGTCTGGGCTATGTAGTGAATTCAAGACCAGCCTAAACTATATAATAAGACCCCGTCTCAAAAAAAGACCAACCTCCTAACAAAAAGGGAAGCAATCTAAAAAATATATATATATCAAAATTTCTTAAATGAATCAAATGCTAACCAAAGAAAAATTATTAGGCACCATGGGTCAATTATGAATACATTTGTAAATAGTAAAAAATTCAATATACCTAAGGGTTTGTAAGACTATTATTATATGATGAGGTAGCAAAGTCTCCCTCTAAAGCGACTGGTCTGCCCAGAGATATGCATCATAACTGCATATGCAGTCACTTTCCTAGCTTTCAATTACTGGCTCCTTTCTCCTTTTGAATTCATATGTAGTCTTTTCTCTTGTGAGAGAACACATACACGGCACAAAGACATACCACAAATACAGTAAGTATGTCACCTGACATTAAAAGTGCTTTCTATAGCCATGAAATGTGCTTTCAAAAAGCCTATAATGTATTTTTGAACTCTGACCTCAAATGGCATTAATACTGAGGGCAAGTATTCCTTCCATCTTACAGATACAATTCTAAGGTTCACAGACAGATGGACTGCTTAAAACCCAGATTTTTAGTAATACTGCTGAGGTATGAACCTAGTCCTGGCTACTAATCCAGTCGGTCCTTTCTTATTCTTTTTACTTTTCTCTTTTTCTGTTTTGTTTTGATGTAATCTTTTAACAACTGATCAATATAGTAAAATATACAAGTTCTAGATATATAGCTTGATGATTACAAAATGAGTAATACAGGTCAGTATATGCAGAATATTGTGCGCATTCCAAGGACCCTTCCCAGTTTTTACCATCCCTCCCACAGGAACCATGACTTCCACAAACATTGTTAGTCCATCTGTTATTAACTTTATCTAAATGGAATCAGAAAGCATATACTCTTCTATATTACCTAGTTTCTTTTTTTGTATGTGTCTGTGAGATCGTCCATATAAACGAGTATAACAGCTTCTTTTTCACTGCTAGGTAGTATTTTACTAGAGAAAATTAAATGTATCCCTTCTGCTTAACATCTGTATATCTCAGGTTTTAGCTATATAAATGATGGCCTTATGCACAATCTTTTTTGTTATTGTTTTCTTTTTATTTGAGACAAGGTCTCACTACGTGATTCAGGCTGGCCTTCAAACTCACTGTGATCCTCCTGCCTCAGCCTCCTCAGTACTGGGACTATAGGCATACACCACCATGTCAGGCAACAATCTTGTTCTTTAGAAGAAACAAAAGACCCATAAGTGGAAAAATGACTTGGTCAAAGAAACACAGCAAGCAGGCAATCCCACTCATCCCCAGAAACCTGATCTCCTCTTCACTAGGTAAAAAAATAATAATGTGCATCTGAATCTGAACATGATTTTTTAAGTTCTTACACAATACAAAAATCAAATCTTAAGTTATACATGACTATAGTGAGAATTATTATAGTTTTAGTTATCAAAGTTATTTAATTAAAAGTAAACAGAATCTCCCAATTTGTAGCATTCAATGAGGTTATGTTTAGGGTAAAATATTTTTATAACATCTCTATTCTACCAACACTTGCCTAATTTACAGTCAAATGAAATTCTGGTTCCCAGATTAGAAATTAGGATTCCCAAATTAGGAATTCTATCTAATTATGGTCAGAGACAACAGTCTCAATTCGTGAGAATGCTTCCTAGGTTTCCAAACTTTCCACGTCTAGGTCTGCTGTGTGGAATTCGGAATGCATTTCCTCAGAGAAAGTATGTGATACCCAGCAATCAGGTTTTCAGATCAGCTGACAAAAGCCAACTTCACTCAAATGTACCTGAAAATAGCACTAATAACACAGTGTCTAACTACTATGAATAAAAAGCTAACTTGGAATTATGGTTTTCAAAGCGGCTCCGAACTCTGCAGTGCGCCATGTTAACGCCCACAGGCTGCAGGAGGCCCTCGCCCGCCGCCCCGTCTCTGCTTTCCAAAGCCTCCGTGGCTGGCTTGTGTCTCTTCTCTTAATCCCTCACCAACACTCCTCGCTCTATGTTCCCAGATCCTAGACCACAGACACCAGATCACAGCTTATTCCTTCATTCCTGTCCCTTGAATGTTCCTCTGACATTTTTTACTGTTAGAAAAATGTTCAGGAGCAGAGAGAAAAGTAAAAAAATAGAAAACAAGAATCATAAAACTACAAACAGTTATTCTGTTTTCAACAAAAGCCACAGAGAGTCAGATGGGAATCTTCTAAGCTTCTCCTTCCACTGGAATGTTCTTCTCTAGAGCCCTGCTCCACCCTGTAGACTTCAGATCGAAGGCTGGACTTGTGTCTTCCCTTCTGTCAGGAAAGCTGCCTGTGTCATTCTTTCTCATGCTCCCTCTCATTTCTCACTTATACTCTCAATGGAAAATAATGGGACATGTTGATAACAAGTCTTAAAGTTTGCACAGAACTGAAACAAGAAAAACACGGCATCTAAGAGGAAGACAGACCATTTGGGTCCCATTAATCTGTCCCTTAGTTACATACAGTTAGGGACCATATGCAAATGCATGCTTTTTGTAGTACTGTCAGACAAGGAGACAAGATAAGTCCCCAGAAATGAGAAAACTACCTCCCCAATCACAATGTATCCTCCCAACAATGACACTGAAGATGTATCCTAAATTATCTCCATATCACAAACACTACAAAGTAGGTAAACATTTTACTTCACTGAAGAAATTAAGACAAAAGTCTTTTATTTACTTTCATAAAGTTTCAATAACACAGTTACATGAAAAGAATAAAAGGCTAAAAAACGTGTTGACAACAGAGTCAAAGAAGATGTTCCAGATGAAAGTGACTCTAATCAGAGCAAGTATCTAAGCCCACCAAGTTCTTTTTCTGTACCCAGAGACTAAGTTAGAGAAAATCACACATGTAATTCCTCTTGCCAAAGGTCCATAACCTGCCCTTCTTGTCTAGAATCGTCTCATGCAGAAATGCATGTGTATAGAAACGCATGCCTCTTTCACCTGATACGCTGAACATGTGCTGACATATGTAAGTGTCTGTCAGGTATGTAATGAATTAAATAACACTCAGAAGCAGCCAAGCCAGAATTTTTCTTGCAAGATGAAAACCTGTTGACCACTGACTACTGAGGATATGGACAGATCTATGTGGATTCTGAAACAACAAATCATTTTGAGGTAGGGTAGAGGAAGAAAGATAGCAACACAGGGCACAGGAAACTACGAGTCTAAGCTTTACACCTCTGCCTTCCATGTTTTGCGTCTGTCTGTCTCTGTTGTTTCCTTGTTCAGTAGTGGGGGACTGACCCAGGACTTTCCCTCTGAGGCTCTTCTACCGTATTTTGAGACAGTGTACCCCTAAATTGCTCAGGCAGCTCTCCACCTTTCCGTCCTCCTGCCTCAGCCTCAGAAGTAGCTGGTACTGCAGGCATGTGACACGCACCTGGCTTTTTTGTCTCCTTTACTATCTTTAAACTTGCCTAGCCATGTTAATCTCTTAAGAAGCTCCTGTATTACAAGGTTTATTAGTCTTAATTTTTCCTAGCCTATCTCACCCCCTTCAACTCTGAGGATACCAACAAAGAACTATCAATTCTCAAGTTTTCAAGGGACATCCAAAACCCAGGTTTACAACATCCACATCCAGATCCCCCTGGAGCAAACCTAGGAGTCCTGGAACCAACTATCACCTCAAATTCCAGGAAAAGAATCTTGCGTACCACCCATGAGGAGTTCAACCCTCCTAAGCAGGAACAATCGCCTCTAAGGAACAGAACTGTCCCTCACACCATCAAAGTTCTTCAGAGCACCGAACCAGGGCTGATGATGATCCCTACTCACCCTTACTTTCTCACTCTGCCCAACCGATCTGCCTATGCTTTTCACTGACGAGTTCAGAAATCCTTTTGTGTGATAAGACTATAAACCTGCTCCACAGGGGGAGTTAAAGCCCCATCTTTTCCTGTGGGGATCTCCTTGGACCTATTCAGTGACAATGTCATTATTTTATAAATACCAGAGAGGATGGAGAGAAAGACATAATTATGATTTGTCTAATGCAAAAACAGTTCCAAATAACACAGCGACCCACACCACGTCTTCTATGCTTTGTCTAAGTGTGGTACAAAATATTCTACTGCAAGACTGAGGTTAAGTAGTACTGGGAAGGACTTTATGGGGAAAATTATTGTAATAGAACTCTTGAGGGTTTTTCTAAACACATTAGGAGGGACTGAAAGGGTAGCTTAGTAGGAAAGTGTCTGCCTAGCAATAGGCCCTGAGTTTGATCCCTAGCACTAAAAAAAGTAGACAAGTAAACAAAAATATTTAATACAATTAAGAATCTCTGAAATGAGTATAAAAGGTAATTTCCTGCCTCCCTGCAAGATAAGTAAATTTTAAAATTCTAAGATCTGTTCTATAACAGATATTTTTATACTAAATGTCATTTTAAAATTTCTTTTTCTATTTTCTCTGCCCAGGCTCACTCTATAGAGCCAGTTTCTCTCCCAGTCTTCATTTTTAGTTTCTTGAATAAATCTTGCCACTGCTTTTGCTCATTTTTTTCAATTCTTTGTTCGAGGTGAGAGGAACTTGGAGCCCAACTCCAGAAGGAGAGGCGAGGTGTCTAGAACCCAGTAACTTCTAGCTGGTGCGACGCTTTCTAGAAATAAGCTACCTGATAGCGTCCTGGCCCAGACAGTCCCCTCCTGGACCACAGTCCTCAAAACCCTACTGTCTCTTTCAGCCTAAGTCAAGCCCATTTGCTTCACAGAGTTGTTCCTGTTTTGAACACTTGTAACTTTGAGTTACATGAACTACTCACTTGATCAGTGTTTGCTATTTTTATGCTGATATTACTCTACATTTTTAGTTTCTAATTACACTTTACAAAAAACTAGAACACACACATTGCATCTCCAATGCAATTCCCTGGGGAAACAGAGCAGCCTATCAGCAAAACATAGCCAATCTGGGTGCAGTGACACACCCTGTAATTTGACGGATTGCCAAATTGGAGCCCAGCCTCGGCAAATAGATGAATTTTTTTTCTCAAAATAAAATCAAAAGGGCTGAGGATACAGCTCAATGGAAAGACCCTGGGTTGAAGCCCCAGAATCACACACAAAAAAAGCATCTATTTTCTTCTGTTGGAATACGGGTAGTACTACCAGGGTACTAGTGGGGCCTCTTGGACTCTGGTGGGTCTTTAACGACTGCCTATGTAATATGAGGTCTTACAGTGCAGTAAGAGAGGAAAGTTGTTCAGTTCAAAAGTCACATGATGGAAGTTTCATTTAGAGAAAGCTGTCCTTAGTCCACAGCGGCCACATTAGAAGGGAGGAGGATGGACAGCACAGTAAGCAGTTTCCTGTCCCATCACGGGCTCTGGAGGCGCTGAGTTCTCACACTACTTCTTAGCTCAGTGACCCTGAGAAGTGAAGACTTCATGTTCCCTGGCTGCACAAAACAGGTAATACACCAGGCCTCCTCTGATTGCATTACTACATAAAATAATGCATGTGGCTCACTGATCTATGCATCTGACAGAGACATATGTCCATGACAACACCGGACTGGACAGGCACACTATGCTCTGGCCCCAGATCTCTTTGACCAACTGTATCCTACATTTCAGTTCAATTCTGACATGAGCTGCAATTAGCTTCAGATCCCACAAGTTAAAGATCCCCAGTAAAAATGCCTTTGGTTGACTTCCCCAGGCTGTCCACACTCATGTCTGATGGCTACAAAGTTTGCAGTTCCCAAAAATCTTCATTCAGCTTCAAGAATTCATTATAACAACCTACAGAAATGAGTGAAAACACTTGACAGTGGTACTGTTTACAAACGGAACTTGTCTTACAGTTTGGGGGACAATGGCTGTGTTTGTGTCAGGAAGACGGCTGTGGTTGTCATGTCTGTCACCTGATGTAGACTTTGCAAACAGAAGCAAAATTCTACCAAATATTTTTGTTTGCAAATGGAACTATTTGCAAATAGAAGTATTCGTTAACTGAGGTACTGCTGTACTTAAGCAGCTTTATTATAAAGGATAAGTAAAGATTATTATACTATAAAGGATATTATAAAGGATAAGTAGAGATGTCATCTGCATCACAGAAACAAGGGCCAGATATGGACAATAGGGCAGGAGGAAGTCAAAGCCCACCAGGGTCTTGGGACCTGGGACTCACCGAAAGACAGCCTGAGGAACCAATCAGATTGTGACAAGTTACAGGTATCCCCTGCCAAGGGTCCCTAACCAATATAAAAGAAACTGGGGACAAAGGTTCATGGACATCCGTCCATCTTTTCCTGGACCCTCTCCCCCTCTCCAGGGCAACTTGTTTCTGTCTGCGTTTTCCTCATTATAAACAAAGTGTCCTCCTTTCTCAGACTCCCTCCTTCTAATCCATTATTGGCACTCGGTTGTTGATCTGGCCAGCTGCTCACCGTGGACGTGACAAGTGCAGCTGAAGAACAACCAAATGGGAGAGAAGCACAGGGTCAGAGAGGGCACAGGGACAGAGCTTCTCAGTCTCCCCAAGAAATACAGGCACCCATCGCACCCCGCGTGAATGTGCTCACCAATGACTCATGCTTCTTACATGGAGTTTCACCACCTAAACATGATTAAATCACTGCGCACAGACAGAAGTCAGTATCTAAACCCCGCCCCACTCAGAGACGAGCGGTGGTGCTCAAAGCTCTTACCCTCCGCTCCTCACCTTTGTCAGGCTGACAGCCTCGCCACTGAAAGGAAGAGCTCACCCACTGTCTTTTAATATGAACTCAGGTGTGATCAAAATGGACTCATTATGCACAATAAAAGATACTCTTATCATTGAAAAAATTCCAAGGGTTTTTGGTTGCCTGGGACTGGGACAAAAATAAGATTTTCTTCCCCTTTTTTTTTGTAGTGATAGGGATTAAACCCAGAGAGTTCTGAACTATATCCTCACTTACCTCCTTCTTTTAAGGCAAGGTTATACTAAATTGTCCATGTTAGACTTGAACTTGGGATTCACTGGTCTTGGCCTCTCACAATGGAAAAAAAAAAAAAAAGCCGAGCGTGGTGTTGCATGCCTGTAATCCCAACACTCAGGGGGAAGAGGCAGGAGGATCGCTGTGAGTTCCAGGCCATCTTGGGCTACATAATGAGTTCAGGATCAGCCTGAACTACAAAGCTAGATTCTGTCTGAAAAAAAAGCTTCCCACAGTGCTGGGATAACAGGCATGTGCTATCATGCCAGCTCAGATATATTCTTTATTATCCCCCCACACACAATAAATGAATAGAAACTTTTATTTTAGAAGCTGACTTGTAGAATACTGAGATAATGCAAGTGAGACAAAGATAAAGAGGAAAAACATTACAAAAGAAGAAGCAATTAGAAAAATAGGCTGGAAAAAGGGTATGAAAATGATCTACACATGTTCAAGCCTGGACGATTCAATACAAACAGATACATCCTGGCAGGAAATTGGGAAGGGGATAGAGAATAACTTTAGTTTTAGCAAAGCTGAGGCTGAACGTGACAGCCAGGGATGGGTATTAGACAGATGAGGCCATGAGCCTAGAGATATTAAAGGACAGGGCTAACATCAGTAATCAGAATTATCTGTACAGCTAAGATTTTCATCAACCCGGGGATGCAGCTCAGTGGCTGTGGTGCCTGCTTCCGCAAACACAGGGTCCTCAGTTGGATCCCCAGCACCAAAAAAAAAGAAAGACTCCATCATCCCATCAGAAAGCTCTTACTGCTCCAAGAAGATATCAGCTAATGGCTGCCACTTAGGCTGACATGTCCCCTACAACACTCAAATAAAAACAAGTTAGTCTATGCACCAGAAATGTACATTCGGAACTCTAAGACATTCTCCATTTAATTTCTGCACTCTAAACAAAATGGTACCTGGTTCCTAATATGAAAATTCAAAAAGAATGATATGTTTTGTCCTGTGATAGAAATACACCATTTTATTTTCTAGCAAGAGGAAGCTCATCATCCATGTAACAGAAATACAGTAAATGTTTACTTTTCAATAAAAAGGTCATGGAGGAAATAATACTTCAACACAACATAAACAGGAACTAGAACTTCAAAAAACTTTGTGTCTAAGTACATGAAGGAAAATATAAAAATAGCAAGCACGGAAGGCACTAGGACTTACCCAAGATCCTCTAGTCCTGCTTTCACAAGGTATGTTCTGTGGCAGAAACTGCCTTGCTACTCGCTCATGGGTTCAAAAGCAGCAGTTTATTCTTCCATGGAACACACATACCATCTCTTCTTTTTGTTTCCAGCTTCCCAGAAGAAAGGCCCAACTCAAGTCCTTCAGAGCCTGTGAACATGATAAATAGGAGAAGAAAAGAGAAAGCAGAGTTGGGGCCGGTGCACTGGCTAGTCAGACGGTTCATGTCAGTGGTTATAATGTGCTTGGGGAACCGAAGCATTAAGCACGACCGATGGGATTTATGCAGGGCAGCCCAATGGGCCAGAGGACTCTGCCAGTCTAGTGCTAAACCTGAGAATGCCGAGAAGTCGAAGCCCAAGCCCTAATGTGGCCACCCTACAGGCTCCAGGGACGGAAGGAGGTTGAAACATTTTGGCTGGGACCGGGGAGCTATTCTCTCTGATAGCAACACCCTTAGGTAGAATTTAAACACCAAGGACAAAATCTGAGTCTGGATCCTAACCAGAGAAGAAATGTAAGCAATGAAAAGCTCCCCTCCGGACACTTTAACATACAAGTGATAAAAGAAAAATTCTGAGATATCCTAAAAATAATTACAACGAAGGAAGGGTGGAGAGGAAGGAGCTAAGGGAAGTTCATCAGTCAATAGGTGAAGCCAACAAAACTTTCACATTTTTCATTTCATACTTTGAAATTTTAACTTAAACCCCATAACAGATTATGATCAAACTCGCTGGACTTGGACGCCTTATCAATTCATACTCAGTAATTCCTTCTCCTTACACCTTGTCCACCTATCCCAAAGTGCAGAATCACATCCGTCTTCAGCAAAAGTAGTTTCTATGTAAACAACTTATGCTTCTCTTCCCCACATTTTCCTTATTAAAAGAAACTCTTTGCTCTGGTTGGGTAGGCATACTTCCAACCCAGCCCTGCAGCTGGTAGTTACTGAAACTTATCCCAGGACCTCTTCTTTTTCTGGTACTGTATGTAACGGCTCAGCAAACTATTTTATTTCAGACATCCGTCCATCTCAAGCGTTTTGGCTTATATGTTCAAATTTCAAACATGGACCCAAATTTCAAACAAGCACGACCATATCTACTTATTTTCTGGATACTAATTCTAATGTCAAATTACAAAGACCATTTTATTTTGTATAAAACCTTAAATATATTTTTGGCCAGCCAACTGTTGCTTTGGTTTATACTTGTATTTGTTTAAACCAAAATAAATATTACTCAATAATAAAAACAGGATCTGTCTATGTACAAACTTATGATTTGCATCAGGCACGTCCAACCCACAGCCCCTGGACGGCATGTGGCCCTCAAGAGTTAGTAATGTGGCCCCACAAGGTGATAGACTTTTAATACTATCACTGATGTTTAGCAATACTGTCATAGCTTGATTTAAGGTGCTACTGCACAGACTGCTGGGGGAACAACACAACACTATGTACAGTCGGCCGAGCTCCATCTCCTGCACCTACCACACACAACTGAACTGAAACCAGGTATCAGACATTACATGCACTTTGCTCCTTGGATGACAATAATGCAGCAATTCCCAATAGAATTTTAACCTACATGCGTATGTGCCGACAAAAACAGATGTTCTCTGTTACTAATTAGACATGTAAGTTTTCTTATTTATTAAACTTTGGCTTGTGCTATTTTGCAAAATACTGAGTTGAAATATGTTTAGTAGCTGTGTTCTAAAAAATACAACAGATCAAATAGTTTTTGGCTCACAATATTGTTATAATTATATATATAACAATAATACTAAAATGTTTAAAAATAAGTAAAGGAAGCTGTTACTTTTACACAGTAACCATATTATACTTTTTCTATGTGGCCCAGGACAAATTCCTCTTCACTCAATGCAGCACAAGTTGGACACCTGTGATTTACACAGTAGACTTTGCACTGAGGCTTATTTCACTGATGTAGCATACAAGTAACTGGGAAGGGCCTGGTCCTGAATCACTCCCCGACTCCTTGGATCAAACCCACAGCAGCCCAAGGTCTTCTCTCGGTTCACTGCAATTTGTCCTGCTTTGCGTCACTGCTAATTTCTGGGGAATTTAAATTACCTCAGCCTCTGCCTATTCCTTCTTTTCCTCGTAGTCTTTTTCCCCTGGAAATGCTAGGAGTCAAATACAGGGCCTTGAGCACAGTAGGTCAGTGCTTTACACTGAACTGCACGCAGCCTCGGCCCCCAACTCACCAACTCTATCCCCTCCCACCCACCATCGCCTCCTCCCCCTGCAACAACAAATTCTCAATAAATATTTGTAATTACTGAGACTCAGGGGAGAAGTCAGTTCAAATAAGACACCCTGAAGCCATTTTTCCAGGCCTTGAAACACATAAGTGGATGTTCTGAGGTTAAGCAAAGGGTTGCCTCCCTGAGGAATACGCCACATCTGCCAAGGTGCTTAGTGGCTTGGAAGCGTTCCATCTCTTAAGGCCCGTTCTCCATGCTTTTATAAAGCAAAGAGAGCAGTAATTCTCCTTCAGTCACATTTCAAGCCATGAAGTTCTCCTCAACTGTGTTTACTGGACTGAATCACTATGTTACTGTTGTAAACGACTGCTTACCACACCAGAGCCCACGCTGCCCTCTCTCAGAGCAGCAAAGTCACTGAGAAGAAACAGGAGATGAGGGCATGGCAGAGCCAGCTGGGGAAGTTGGTGCAACCTGTTGATTACAAAACCCCAGGGCACAGGTGCAGAACATGTGTCCAAAGCCAGGCACATGGAGAAGTCACGTGTGGAGTAGGCCAGCCTGGACCTGACGTCCACCTGAGGACAGGGTGACATTAAAGAGTCCATATGCGTTTCTGCCAACGTCCTCTCTTGCGTGGGTCCACTCTCATGCTGTATGGTACACTTTTGTCCCTACTTCTGTCTGGTTCAAACTCAATCTGCAGAGCCTGTTTCTTTTCCTACCTTTAGTAAAACTTTCCTACCATTTGTTGGTGTCTTGACTAAGTCTTTGCTCAGAACAGAAAGAATCTAAAACTCACTTCCAGGAGACACCAGGACCCCCAAGGACAGCTCCACACCAGAGGAGCTGTGTGTGGTGGCGCACACCTGTAATCCCAACACTGAGAAGGCTGAGGCAGGAGCATGCCACAAGTTCGAAGCCAGCCTGAACTACATGAGACCTTGAGTCAAAAAAATAAAGAAAATAAAAATATCCTCCCCTACAACAACTGCTGTCAGCTACTTCACTCCATTCTTTTCAATTTTTCCAAGTGACATGTACAACTTAACAAAAATAAAATAATTTTTCATGTTTAGCTTTTTTTTAAGACTAAAAAGCCTTTTCAAGAAGGCAAAAGCAATTGCCTCAATCTTTTCAATGACATATAAAAATAAAGTTCTTAGGCTACATTATTAGGTACTATGAGAAAACATGTTACCTCTCTCTTAGTCTTTACAACAACCATGGTAAGGAAATAGCATTAATAATTTCCTTTTATATAAATAAACTGACACAAGACAGGAAATGCTGAGGCTCAAATCAGAATAATAAGCAAGTGGTACAGTTGGGATTCAAGTCTGGTAAGGCAATATTCCGAGTGTAAGTTGTCAAAGAATAAAAACAAAGAGAAAATATTATGTATCTCACACAAATATAAAAAGAACATGTGTGGATGACTTACATTTAATATAATAACTGGAGAACATGTAAGATGTTTCAATTAGTTTAGCCAGACATGTTGGTATAAGCCTGGGAGGTTGAGACAAGAGAATCTTAAGTTCAGGATCATTCTAGCCAAGTTAGAAAGAACCCATCTCAAAATTAAAGGGGCTAGACGTACAGCTCAATGGTTCACCTGAGTGAACTCACCTGAGTTCAATCTCCAATAATGAAAAATAAAAATGAGGCTATAGTATGTTCCGGTCTTATGAACATTCAAATTGCAAACGTTTACAGATACAAATGGACGTTGTATTACTAATATCCACAGATGCAAATAAATCATGCAAGTAGATCCTCTAACCAAGAACCACCATTTTAAGATGACTATAAAAGCAAAAACTGTCTATTTACAGTATTTTATGTATTTGTTTTTTTAAAACACACTGTATGTGTTGAAGGTATATAAGACCCACCTTGTTGCACTTAACAAATGAACTCAACTTATCAGTGTTCACCTAGAACAGAACTCATTCACAAATCAGGGACTTACTGTAGAGACGAACTTAGTTTATATACCAAGATGAATATACAAAACTGGCTGCTTCTCAAAAAGAAGAAATTATTTGTACTTTCAACCAACAGAATTCCCTTACATGTCTGAGGACATAATTTCTGTTATTAGTAGTTAAACACTTACAGAGCTACAAAGTTAATTAAAAACAATGAAAACTGCAAACTTCACAGAATTAGGTAAGTAGGCAAGGTGCTCTAAAAGTCACCAAATAGCCTAACGAGCACAGGTCCTTGCTTGAGTAATGACAGGAACTAAAACTAAAGCAACAATATTAAATCAGTTAAAAACTAACTAAAATTAGAGAAAGAAAAGGAACACAGCTCTGATGAAGATCAAGCCAGTTCCCTAACAAAGGAAAACAAGAAAAGATAGAAAAAAAGGCTTCAAAGACTGAGAAAGCAAAGAAGGCACAGATCTGAAGAGATGGAGCGGACTAGCTGGTTCACAAAAGAACAGAAACCAGTTTTAAGGACTCCTGTGGTGAGTGGGGTCCTCCAGTCAGTCCAGGTTTCATAGCTCCAGAGAAACCTTAGGATTTGAAGGGAAATTTGGCTCCTCATAACTTGAGGCAGACTCAGTCGTATAAGGTTCTGCTGGAATCCACCTCAGGTGCCCACAAGTTTAGGGCAAAACAGATTTCTGGACATAGCTGACTGTCCTTGTATATCTCTTATCCCAGTGTGCTCAGTCTTGAAGGGCAATGTGATAAGCAAGGTAGGTTGAATTAACCTTGTTTTGCTATCTTTTAGATAGCCATTTCCTAAACGATTAGCACTGCTACATGAAGAGCCAAGAAGGATTTGACCCAGATTTACAAACTGAAGGTTTAGCTTTGTTCTACTTTTATTTATTCACTGGACATCTGTCTTAGTCACTTTCTTCATTGTTGACACATAATACTCAACACCCACAGACTAAAAGAGGAGAGGTTTATTTTCGCTCACAGTTTTAGAAATTCCAGTCCATGACAGCCTGCCAGCTCCAAGGGACAAACACCATGGTAGGAAGGTTCAGGCAGAAGAAAGCTACTCAGGGCACACCAGCCAGCAAACAAAGAGCAGACAGGAGTTCCCAAGTTATTGCCCAACTCAAAGAACTTGGCTTCTTTTTAATACTAATACCAACAACTACATTCTCCAAGGCCCCGACTTTGTAGGCATCACTTTTCTGATGAAACTATACCCTTTTAAAATAGTTTAACCCTGCTGTTTGCTCCTAATTTTTCCCACAGATCTCCCTAAAAGAAGCAACTAGTACCTATGCTGCAGCTTGAACACTGGGATGCCTTGCACTTTCTTCTACTCAATCAATCATCCACTACCCTTCATCTCCATCTCTTACAAAATCTTGGGATATAAGCAAAATGTAGACAAATTTTTTGCCAGAGTATACCACACATAATCTTGAATCCAACTGCTAATAAAGTCCTTGTAGAATACAACACACATTGCCTTGAATCTGTTAATGCCCTTGTTCCCAACCGAAACCTTCAATGCCTGGCTTTTATTATCCACATTCCCATCAGCATTCAGGTCTTCTAGGCACCAACCATAATCTCTCATCAACCTGGCTGATAGATCCTTAGAGGTTTTCAATCCAGCATCTCCAAACCTTTCCAAACTCCTCCAACAAATCTAGCCCACAGATTTGACCCCACAGGGTCAAATATTGTCATAGCTACAACTCTACATTCCTTGGTGCTAAGACACAATACTCAATACCCACAAAGTAAATGGCTCACAGTTTGGTGCTAAGACACAATACTCAACACCCACAAAGTAAATGGCTCACAGTTTCAGAAGTTTCAGTGCATGCATGGTTTGCCTGATTCAAGGGACAAAGAGCATGGTGGGGGAACCGGGGAAGAATAAAGCTACTTACAGTGCAGGAGCCAGGAAGCAAAGAGAGAAAATGAATGTTCCTATCGATATGCTTAATAGCCACTAAGAAGACTGCTACCACTCCATTCTCTGCCTTCCTCATTCTCTTATTTCTATTTTTCTTGCGACATTGATGCCAGCCACCAGCTCACCAATAGGCAATCAACTATGCTAATAAATGAAAAATGGTCATGATCTCTTCAGATGGAAAGCTTAATCCATCTTAGGATCTTAGGATCCTAAGTAAACAAGTTACTTTATTTGTAAAAGTAAGGAAGTAAAAAAGTTCTGTTTTATGGGTTGCTTGCCTTGTGTATCATGCTGGGTTCAAAGCTAAGGCCCACCTGCTAAGCAAGCTCTCGACCACGAACTACACTGCACTCCCAACCCAGAGAGCAAGCTCTCATGAAACCTCAACTGTGACAGAAGTGGCTAATCATCTACTGCTGGCATTCACTGATGGCTGCTCGTAGATGCCCTTTCCATTTGCCTCCTCAGGTATTACAACAGGATCCCCACTGTCCTATTGCTATTATCTAGGGAGAGGTGGGACTGAGGCCTTTGTTGAGCATTACATCACCCACAATACTCTAGGGCCTCACAAAAGGCTTTTCTTAGCTCCGTGATTGCATTCAAAGCCTTGCAGCCAAAGTCTGCCCTGATTATCAAGAGCAATCAGTGGAGCAGGGGAAGAGCCACAAAGAGACTTTTATTAAATGAGGACTATAACTCAGAATGATGAAAAGGAGTTATTGAAATTTTCCAAAAGTGTCAGACAAAAATAATCAACTTCATAATTAATCATGTGTCATATCCATCGAAATTTAAGTTGTATGTGTCCATGAGGCACTGGTTCTTAGGACAAGGAACTAATAACTGATAGAAGGACTGTGGCGTAATTTTGTAAACAACTTATAAAATAGAATGACATCATGGCTTTGATTTCACATGTGCCTTTTGCAAAGCAATTATATGAAAAGTCATTTTTTTAAAATCTAGATTTCATCATCTTTTCTCTTGGAGCCTCACACACTTTGTAAATTCTTTTAAAGTGCTGTTCATCATCCCTCCTGGTGTCATTACGTTAACTGATCTAGCACTGCCACACTCTTCCTAGCACCTCTGTATATGCTAACGTGCCTACGTATTAGGTCACCACGTAAAGTCCTAGATAGACATACATACATCACAAGATACAGAGTATTTCCAGCATCGCCAAAGCTTCCTTCACACTCCAACTCTCTGGAGTAGTCACTATTCCAATTACTTTTTCAGTATTAGGAGTTGGACCCAGTGCATCCCACATGCTAGGTAAGTGCTCTACCGTTAATCCACACCCTAGTCCTAAGTAAGAACAGTGCTTACTCCAGGGAGTTTGTAGTGGTGGTAATGATGGGGGTGGGGGGAATGTAACATATTCTGAGATGAGGGAAATAATACATTGAGCTAAAATCATTTCTTTTATTATTTTCAAAGTAGGTCTCACCAAGTGGACCTGGCTAGCCTTGAACTCACAATCCTTCTGCCTCAGTTTCCCACTCTGTCATCAGGAAGTAATTGCATTTGTTTTCGAACTTCATGTAAATGGAAGTCTGCAGTGTCTAATCTTGTCTGCCTTAGTGTATCTATGAAATCGACTATGCTGATGTATTTGTAGCTCACTGTTTTATTGCTCTTGTAGTGTTTCAGTTTATAAACATAATTTACTAAACCATTCTCCTGCTGATTTAAGTTACATCAAATGTGAGGTTATTAACAAGATGCTACAAATATTTTTACATGCTTGTTTTTTTACATTCTTTTACATGCTTAGAATGGAATGGAATGGTGGGCACAGTCACCATTTCCCAAAGCGACCATATTACACTCCTACCAACAATTTCTGAAATCCAGTTGGCCTGTGTCCGTGCCAGTATCTGCTGAGTTTAGTCATTCGGGGGGGGGGGGGGGGTCTAGAGTAGTATCTCGTTTCTGTTTTCACTTTTCTTTCCCTTCTGACAAACAATGCTAAGTAGCTTCCTATGCACATTGGCTGCTGCAGTTTAGATCTCAAATGGTCCTCAAGGCCTCAAGTGTGTAGAAGGGATTAGATCACGATTACAGGGCAAAGAACTGATGGGAAGGGCCGGCTGCGGTGGGAGTGACCAGCAAGGGTGCAGCTCCCTCCACTCTGCTTCCTGACAACCGGGACAGGAGTGTCTTCTTCTCAGCCCTGACCCCCCACCATGTCCCTCATTGTACAGGGACTGAGCTAAAACAAACCTCTCCTCCTGCAAGCTGTGGGTGTCAGGAATGTCACCCCATCAGAGGAAAGTGAACAAGACACTGGCTATCCCTAGATCTGATTTTACATACACACACCCCCGCCCCCACACACACTCTTGGGTGTAAGTCTCTGGTCAGATAATAAATTGCAAATTTCTTCGAGTTTACATTTTGCTCTTCATTCTCTTAATAGCAACTTTAGATGAAGGGAAGTTCTTCGTTTTATTTAAATTGAAGACAAAGTTATCAATCCTTTTTATGGCCACTGCTTTCTGAGTCCTTTTAAGCAACCTCTGATAACTCTAATCACTAGTACTTTGATTTGTGCTTCCGGCTCACACAGTTCTTTGCCATGTTCAGCATCCATGAAATCCTGCATCTTGGCAAAGTCTGCACTTTCGCCTTTCCAGGACAAGTTATAGGTGCCGAATAACACTAGTGTTATGAGTGCTTACTTGATTGGTTGCACAAGTGGAGAATTCACCAGTGATTGCTTCCCTATTAAAAAATCACTTGTCTCGGCATAATGGTGCACACCTGTCATCCCAACACTCAGGAGGCTGAGGCAGGAGGATCACCAAGACCCTGTTTCAAAAACCCAAGTACGTTAGATAGACAACAAGATCACTTATGTACAAATATATTAAGAACCTGTCAATTTTTCTAATTCTAAGAGCCTGTCAATCAGCACGTTCCCTCAAACTTACCTTAGCTGATCCTTCCCACACCCTTTAAAACCAGCCTCAAAGAATCCTGGCTCTTTCCTTTTCCCTAAAATATCTCCAATTTCCAGCCACATAATTATAAAACAAACTGCTCTCTTCCCCCGGCAGGTGTTCAGCTTGCCTAGTTCTCTTCCCATTTGTCTTACTTTTTCTCTTGTCGCTGGGACAAAATACCTGACACCCAGAGTTAAGGAGGGAATATTACTTAGCTCACAGCTTCTAGAGGTTCCAGCCCATAGCTGGCTGGCTCCAAGACCGAGTGGCACATGGCAGAGGAGTGTGGCAGGGAAGAAACAGTTCTTTTCCCATAGAAGACAAGAAAAGCAACAAGGGAAGATAAGCTTCTTTCTGTCCTTTTTATCTTATCCAAACTATGGGATTAGGGAGGTGCCAAACTAATCAGAAGATGGATTTGGCAATCACGTGTCCTTAATCGTAGCATCAATCACTCTAGATTTCGTCCCTTCTGAAAAAGAACTATGAGCACATAAGACTTTGAAGGGACATGTAGACACAAACCATAACAACATCTATTCCCCCTGACACTTTCAAAATGCGTGTGCAATCTGAACTCTTGGCCCTGCTCCCACTGGCGCATTCTCTCACCAACTCATTTCGATATGAAACTCCACTTAACTGGGCTTTACACTGTCTTTCATCCTGTCACCAAAGTCACCTCTCCAGAACATAAAGGTGACCATGTTACTCATCTAAGATTAGTAATCACTTGAGTGCCCAATGCCCACACAATGAAGTCATCCTCTGGGCTGAGAATTCACAATCTGGCCCCAACCTCTCCTGGCTTCTGGCCCAGCACCACCTCTGCACTCTGGTCTGACCCCGGACACCCACACACCCACTCACCCTGGCTTCGGCGTTGGCTCGCACGGCTTCTTCCTACTGCCAGAAGCTCTCTCTTTCTCCCTCACCCTCTGCTTAGCTCCCTTCCTCTCCTGGCCGGCCCACGCCAGCCAAAGCAACTGTTCACTTCTGTGTGCTCCCTCTGCTCGTGGTTCCCACAACTCCATGTGCGCTCTTAGTGCACCCCAGGAATCACTTATGTGTTCATCTCATTCACTAGTCTTTGACCTTCTGAACTGAAGCTTCTCTTTGAACTCCCCCAAAGATTAGATCAGGAATGAATTAATATTTACATCCGGAAGACTTGGCAGGACTACTCCTACAAAGGTTCCATAAAAGATGCACAAGTTCAGTAAAATACAAAGGTTCCAGGCGCTTTTATTCATGTTAACTTTTTTCTATAAACAAACACTGGAAAAATTAGTACGTCAAAGCAGGGAACCTTATTAAAACAAGTGTTGTTTTAAAAGTCACCCAGCAAATTATTTGTTCAAAGAATTTAATCAAAAGTAAAATCTTAATTATTGATTTGTGCCTCCCAGCAGAAATTAGTCACAAGTCTTTGATTTAAAAGACTTTTCTAATGGATGAATGCAGCACTTAAGCAAAGTAATTATCATCACCACAGAAACTGCTACCAGATGCTGAGACAATGAATCACAATTATGATTTATACAACTAAAAGACAAAAACTACTCTTGAAAAATCTGTTCACATTTCCCCTCAACACATCACACATCTGTACACACAGAGAGACACAATGCACAGTGGTTTGAAATGCAAACCGGAACCACAAGCTAGTTGTGTGACTTGGGTCAAATTACTTAAAAACTTCAGTACGCCTCTGTTTCCTCAGCTGTCAAACGATCAAAGTACTCACTTCACAGTGTTGCTGAGTGACTGAGTCAGCAAACATGGACAAGCTCCCTGACACAGTCCCAGGCTAAGTGTGCAATAATATATGTCAACTATTATCATTATGTTTTTTAGTTTTTAAAATCCTTGCACATATGGTCCCCAACCCACAACAGTGCAGTGAGATTGGACAATCAAAGCTAACCCATTTCAGATAAGGCACTTCTTCCAAAGAGTTACATGATTACCTTAAGCCAGTGGTACCAAACCAACATTGGCACACACGAAGCAGGCTGTTCTCACTGAACACTCTACAAGGTTCGCCACCACTGACTTAGGCTCTTTGGAGGCAGACTTTGGACATAACCACACATAACCTCAACCCTAGACCAAACTGATTAAATTCCACTGGGGGGGGTCACCACCCAACCCAATGGCCCATAACCGGAACTGAACCCAGGGCCTTTGCACTGACCTACAGCCCCACCCCAGCCCCCCCCCCTTTTTTTTTTTTTTGGAAACAAGGTCTAAGTCACTAAATCGCCAAAGCTGGGCTCAAATTTGAGATCCTCCTGCCTCAGCACTGTTCTCTTCTGCCTGTCATACACTTAGTGCAAACAGACAGATTATACCATTTGTTCAAGTTAAAAGGGAGAAGAAACTTCCCTTTCATAGTGCCCATCACAGAGACAGAAGCTCTTGAGGACTGAAACAAAGAGCCACTGTGCTTGCTAAAGGACAGAACAAGTTACTCTACAAAATTAAGCCTGTTACCGTACCTAATAGAAAAGTCACTTAATATTACACATATCTGTCAGAATGCAAAGTGACAGGTAAAACTAAGGGGAAAAAAACCGGGCAGTTTTCTTTAACTCAAGAATAGGTTAAGTTTTTGCAAAAAAGGACAAAACATGATAATTTATGAAAATCTAACCCAACTAGGTTAATAGCATCACGTTTCTCAGTCCAAATAAGTGATGAATATGAATGAGTATTTTATCGTGGTAGTATCTTCAATAACTTATCTTTAATACTTTCCCTGAGCTTAAACTCATCTGTATTTACACCCATAGGTGCATAATGAACACAGTTAGCGAGATTCAGGGGCAGCTGCAACACTTCCAGGGAACCCACCGGAACAGCGCCGCCAGGCCTAGAAGGCAAAATGGCTCCACAGCTACAAGCAAATGCCTTGTCTTTTCATTGCTTGTTTTAAAATTGGCAAATAGATGTAAAATATACTTTTGATGTCACACCTGACATCAGCCCCCGGGGAAGACTTCCTTTCTTTTCCTAGGCCCACCTCTGACCCCAGAAGACACAGCGGTAAAACAGCTACAATCGCTGCCCTCGACGGCTCTCGTCCAAGCTTTGCACGTGGCAGCCACTTGGCACATCTGTGCACACGGGATTTAACAGGGCACGACCCGGTGGGTGCTCGGGATCATGCAGCTCCAGGAGCTGCAGAGGTCTGCGCAGGGAAGTCCCGGAGCCATCACGTGAACCCTGACAGAGCACCCCGCCTGCCAGACCCAGGCCACTTCGCTCCCGCCGCGCGTCTGGCGCAGCCACCCGGCCCGCGCCGCCTCCGCCAGCCCCGAGACTGCCTAGCCACGTCTCCTTTCGCCTGTGCCTGCAACTCCACCATCCTCGTCGGGACCGCGACTCCCGGCCACTGACCGCCACCGAGGCCCGCAGCCTGGTGGTGATGCCCGCGGGCTGGGGGAAGGGCCGGGGCTGCAGCGCCCCCTCGCCCACCTCGGAGGTTCCACGGCCGCCGCCGCCATTTTCCCCGCCGCACCCCACCTGACATTCGGGCCTCCCACCTGTGACACGCAGGGGACGCCGCCCGGGCCGCGGGGGACGCGCACCGAGCTGGGGACGCCGGCACCTGGGGGCCAAGCTCAGGCCGGAACCCGCCGCCAATTCATCCCGGAGCGCGGAAGCGTCCGCCCGTCGCCCTAGTAATGCGTGCTGCCCAGCTCCATCCCGATTGGCTGCGGGCGCCGCGACGCAGGGCGTCCCCGATGCGTGGGAAGCCCGGTGTCCCGGCGCCACGCCCCCGCCCGCCCGCAGTCCGGCGGGATCCCGGGCGCCGGCCTTCCCGGCTCTGTTAAAGGGGCCGTGCCTTTTTCCTGTCTGACCTGGAAGGGCGGGCAGATCGCAGGGGAGTGTGAGCGACAAAGCCAAAGAGAAACGCAGCGGACCTCCTTGTCCAGGGCCCGAAAGACTGCTACACCCCTTGGAGTTACACAATAGAAAACAAAACAGGGTGTGTTGGGGAGAGGAGGGTCAAGTACAGACCTAAATTTCTTGTCCAACGTCGAAGAACAAATCAGTAGTTAAATCACTTTGAGAATCCAAGTTTCGAATAGTACAAAATTGCCAACGCGTCCTCGGAGCACCGGCTGGCGTTTGCAGCATGCCCCTCTTAAAAAGGCTTCCTCCCTTTCCACCTGTCCAACTGTCCCCAAACCAGCAGACACACAGCTTCTGGATGGCAGTTCAACCTCTGCATGTACGCTGCACAACGCCTTCTTCCTGCTCGCTTCCCACAATATTGGATAAAAATCCTAGAAATAATAAAAGTAGCCACACATCATATTCGGAGTAACTAGCCATTCGTGTATGTTTATAGATTTCATTCGACAAGACGGAGGTGATGGGGATGGCAAGTACTTTCTGTCACAGAATTTATACGATAATAATAGTAACTATCTAGGTTTGGGGTGCACAGCCTCAATGAGACTAAATTATATTCGCTTCCCAAATTCCCTGTGAATCTAGGGTTCCTGTACACTTACACCAACTTCACGACTTCTCTCATCTTGTTCAAAACCTTTGAATCCTTAAGCTAAAATTGTGTTCTACAATTAAAAAGAAAGAAAAAAGAAACAGTAGTTCAAAATCCAAGTTTGCCCATTTTCCCTGTGAACATAAGCCCCTCTTTCATCTTTAAACCTGGTCTCAGTCCTTTCTTGATCTGAGCCCTGCTCTTAACTAGCAGCTTTCCTCATTTCCTGCTAAATGGGAACTCAAAATACGCTGATTGTCAAATGTGAAGAAATATCCCAAGTATTATTTCTTTCTTGATAGTACAAGGCACAAGACACACTAGCTTGTCTTTTATTTTAGAGAACATGTCCTGAGATACCCTAGACCAGGGATGGCAAACCTTTTAGAGCTTTTAATGATACAAACATCCCACTGCAGCTTGTATGCCGTAGGTTTGCAACTCGTGCCCTAGACCATTGAACAACTTCCCAATACAAATAAAATCTGTATTTTAGATAATAGCATGTGGCAAGATTATTTTCTGTATTTTGATATATACTTTGTTTGCACAAGACTTTGCCAGAGGTAAAAGGGAAACAGAATATTCTATTAGTCTTGTGTCTTGCCTAAATCTAAAGTTGTTTCAAAATATTTTAAAATAATCACTTACATTTAAAAATTTCCTTCATGTAACAAACTCTTGAATTTTAGTGGTTTATTCACGCCCTAAAAATTGTGTCGTATCAGGGAATCTGGAGTACTTATATACACTTTTTTTCCCCCATCAGATCTGTAGCATGACATTTCAATATGGTAGGCTTGTGTGATGCCAGATGGCCCAGGTCCCTTTGGAATATATCATGACCTAAAAGAGAAAAATGGGAATAAACCTGGAGCATGGTATCTCCCCCTCGATACAGTACCGTTGGCTTTTGTTTGTTTGTTTGTTTTGGCTTTTTGCCGTAGCTACAGGGGCAGGGACACACACACACACACACACACACACACACACACAGAGTTCCAGGGACTTCTCATCTCTCTTCCTACAGTAGCACTGACTGTACAGCGTAAGGACTCAGGTGAGCGTTCCATCAACTACTAAGTACAGCCAGTACAACAGCACAATCAAGAATCAGAGAAATGGGCCCGGGATTTAGCTCAGTGGTTCTGGCACCTGTCTTGCAAGTGCCAGGTCCCGGGTTCGATCCTACTCAGGACCAACCTGAACTACAAAGGGAGACCCTGTCTCAAAAAAAAGAATCAGAGAAATGACCAAGTAGGGCAGGAACGGGGCCCAATAGACCCACTGAGTCAGAAATGGTTGAACACTCATTTATTATCTGAATCCAGAATGTTCCTACTCTGTTTGGGATCATAATTAGGAACCCTGGGTTGTCTCATCAGCTTGGATCTTATTCTAACAACCTCCAAAGATTAACATATTCTTCTTTTCTCTGTTTGGGTTTATGCAAAAAAAAATTAATAATATAAATCTCCTTTGAGGACTGGAAAAATCTGCATATAATTGCCACAGCATCCTGAGTCCTTCCCCACAAACCTCAGTTTCTCCAGTCTATTCATTCTTGGTTTGAGAACAGGTTCTGGTCTTGAAATCAGGCAAGAGATTATGCTTTTCCACTGCAGTGATGTCTGATGCCAGTCTTTTAACTCATCCTTTGTCTCTTTGGGTTATAGGCTGAGCAGGATCCTTTCTATCCAAACACATTTCTGTTTCCTAGAAATACTACATTCTATTAGCCATCACCACACAGTCAGGTCAGGGCCCTGTGGCTGCCACATTGTGGGTTTCGGTTACTTCTCTTAGCGGCCTCTGCTTCTATGGGCTCTTGTCATCTCCACTGCTGTTAGAGGTTCCTGTCTGGCAACAGCGTCTTCTGTCATCAGTCCTGGCCTGCGTAGCACCCTGAGCACCCTGTCACCATCAACAGTGTCATCCAGGCCTTGCTGAGGGCCACAGTTGGCTGTAAGTTTGCTAGTTGTAAATGGTACATGCATTAGCACACTTATTCCTCTAGTTTGAATTGTGTTTCATTTGACCCTGCGTCTGCATTCTGCCCTGAGAGTTTGGGCATCTCGGTCTCCAGGTGGCTGTTTTCTTTCTCCAAGCGTGTGTTAGAACTCGCTTCTCAGAGCTCTTGCCATGGTGTTAAATATGATGTCGTGGGAACGTGCCTCCGGCTGATTTAGCGCCCCCGAACCTGCCACACGTTCTGACCTTCTTTAATCCCACACCTTTGACATAACTCCTATGCGCAGGGACCCCAGTGCCAATGACACACAGTCCTTTTTTTCCCCTTTGTCATCCTAGAACTTCCCCATTTAGGACGAAATGAGTTTTGACCCATGAGGCCATTTACATAATGTCCACGTGAGGATGAACTTTGCCTTCCAGCATGTCAGAAAGCCCCATGACCCCTGAGGGTTCAGGGTCCTCAGGTCTGCCGAGTCGCCTGACCGCTGTCCCAGGGCTCTTCTCTTTCTGTCTGACTTGAGCGTTTGAGATGTCCAGGATGAGAGCTCATCTGTCTTCTCTAAAGTTCTGCTTGAGGGTTTCAGCTCCAGCTGCAGAGGATGAGAATCTAAGTTCTGCAGAAGCAGCCCTGAGGACTCACACGTGTATCCACAGTCCTAGAAGGCAGTGATCTCTTTGTGCCTCCGTCTCCAGAGGCCGAATCCCTTTCACCTGCAGCCTGTCTGACTCAACAGCAAACATAATTACATTATGTCATTTCTACAATCTATGTATTTCTGTAAAGCAAAATATAAAATTCACACCTTAAGCTTTCTTTTTTTGTTATTGTGCGTTTTGCTTTGAGAGAGGTGCTTGCTGTGTAGTCCAGATGAGCCTCGAACTCCAGGCGATCCTCCTGCTTCAGCCTCCCAAATGCTGGGATTCCAGGTGTGCACCACCATGCTCGGCCTTCTTTTGGCCATGACATGGATCTGTTGGCCTTCCCTGGTTAGATGAAAAGAATGTACAGACTTAAGCTGTTCTTAGCAACTAACAATGGGATGGGTCTGCCTTGCCTTCTTACCATCAGGGACCTATCTTCAGAATAACCATCACTAAAGTCTACTTTCTAGGAGGGAGTCCTAGAAATAAAGGTGGGAGCCAGGAGCCGTGTGTGATTATGTTTTTAAATGCTCTCGAGAGCGGTGTGGACAAAGCCGATTATAGGGCGGGGAGAGAAAAGCAAGGATATGCTGCTCTGGCTGGAGACTAGCTTCCGCCACCCCACAGGCAGCTCCGGAAGATGCATGATCCAAGAGGGTCACTCCACACCGGGGGAGGCAGTTATTTGGGGTTTTTTAAATGTCATATTCTTGTCTGTGTCACTCAGGTATTGACTGCAGACTGGCTGAGGGTGGGGGTGCTGGATGCAGAAGCCACCTTCCCTGGACCGAAAGGGCAGCTGTGAGCCATTAGCAGCCGAAGCGCACAGCAGCAGGGAGATGACGTCCGGTCTGGGAGGGGCGTCTGCAGCACCCAGCACAGACACCGCATAGTGCTAAGTGGAGGTCGGCTTTCCAAAGGAAGCGGTCCACTATCGGGCCTGTGTAGAGTCCCCGGGAGGCTTTGGAGAAACCACTGTCTTCATTGCCTGTGGGTAAGGTCTTAGATCTCTGTAAACCAACACAGCCCAGTATTCCTTTCATACTGCTGGGATTTTGTTACTGTTTTAATTTCGAGGAGGAAAAACCTCAAGACTTTCTTTCTGTGCCTATAAGCTTACGAGATGCTATTCATTACTGTACTCCCTGAAATGTGATTTCCACCGGTTTCTGACTCCTTCTCGACCCTGTCACAGAATAAGGGTCCCAGCCGATGGAGAGCTCAGCCTCATGAACCACTGATTTAATAGGCGTGTGTAAATGGGCCCCTCTCCGCAAAGAGCCACGTCCTACTCCTCACTGTATGTGTCATTATCGAGGTTCTTTGTATGTCAGTGTAATTGCTTCTTCCTCTTCAAAATGTGACGGTGATTACATCATACATGGGTAAAATATGTGCCTGATAATGGACCTCAGAAAAGAGCCACGGGAGCTGCTGCCAAAGTGGCACATCTGTGTGCAGCAATCACGAGTGGAAGGAACGCGAAGCCTGGGGCTGGCAGAGACCACAGGGGACCTAGAGCGACCCGTTCTTAAGAGCCCACTCTCTTCCTTCCCATTGCAAAAGTCCTTGTGATGGAGGCTCCGCAGTAACTGGTATCCCTGAAGCGTGAGACCTGAGATTCATAGGACGCATCCTGCACAGGAAACCACTTCTCTGCTACTTCAAGAGTCTCATCACTGCGGTGATTGCCAAGTCAGCGCTGCCTCCTTAACACTGGGAACTAATCCTGGTGGTCTTCCCCTCCCTGTAGTACCCACGGCTCTCGACTCCCTGGTCTTTTGCCTCTGGCAAGTTTGGACCAGGAGAAGAACAGGCAGGCATCTGAGGGTGGGGGGTGGGGGTGTCAAGGTGCCTTTGGCTGTGCCCTCTCTGTGGGGCTGGCATGTCCTAGTGATTTTATTCTTCACCTAAGGTCACAACCTGTATCTACTGTGGTTCTGTTTTTTATGTCTGTGCATCTCTGAGGGTCAAACTGAGTGTACTGTTCTGTTACTGTTTTATTTTTTTGAGACAGGGTCTTACTATGTAATATAGGATGGACTTGAGCTTATTGTTGTTGGCCTCAAAGTTTGTGACTCTCCTGCCTCAGCCTCTCCAGTGCTGAGATTTCAGGCGTACGTGATCATACTTGGCTGAGTACACTTTTTTAATAATGTCTTTTCAACTCTCTTAGTTACCTCCCTTGGGCCAGATGTGCCATGTGTTTTCTGCAAAAGCCCTAATTAATACACAGTGAACCAAAATTTCAAACAAAATTAGTAAAAGATAACAAATGCCAGAAATTAAAGTTAAAGCCTTGGTAATAAGCTCTTGTCCAACATACATATATAAACATTTCTCCTACTCTGTAAACTCTGAGTATCAGGAAGGAATGATTCCCTCTGCAGTAACTGGAAAATCAACGAACAGTAGCTTCTTCAACTACAAGGATGTTTATTGTTACTTAACTCCAAGCACAAAAATGGGCATCTCAGAACTGTCTCTGTAACTGAAGGCCTCAGGTTCTTCCCACACTTCTCCTCTATGTTCCTTAGCATTTCAGCGTCAGATTTCTAGGGTTAATATGTTCTTGTGACCCACAAAGTTTGCCACAACTCCAGGTATCACAATTAAACCCAAAGGCACAAAGCAATAAACAAAGGAAAATGTGTTTTCTTACAAGTCTTTGTATTTTTAGTCAGGAAGAAAAGTCCTGTCTGGGGAGCTCTCCATCAAATATTCCCTATTGCCCACTTGTCTAGAACTCAATCATATGGACACCTTATCTGTAAGGAGTGTAAAAAAGCAATCATTTGACTCTAGATTCTGGGGTGGGACACAATAGAAGAAAGCAAGGTTGGTTTGGTACAGAAATGATTGTGTCTTCTTTATATGAATCTGAATAGCTTAAAAATTGTATTATTTGTCGATAGTGTGCGCTGTTCTGAATATAACTATGATATGGTTATAAGATGAAATGTTTAGTTATAGTAAATCATAGAAATTAGGTCTGTATCCAAACAGAGGGATAATGCAGGCAGAACATGAATACAAGCTGTATGCTTGAAAAAAAGTCCCTTTTGTGGGAAAAAATATTTGGAATATATGAATTTACTTACATCACTATCTTGTTTACCAGCAGAAATGTAGATGCAGTCAAAGCTTTCATTTATTGGCTGAGTTAATTTCAAAGGAAAAGATGAAAACAGCTTTAATTTGTATCTTAGCATGTTTATGAGCAAATCTGTATATGTACAAGATACACATACATGTATGTCTATGGTACTAAAGGCACACAGCCATACACGGCACACACGCATGCTATCTTTACATTAAAGAGAAAGGAAGCAAGGTTGGCAAGAGAAACTGAACAGCCACCAGCAGGGCTTGTCAGCTCTCTGCCACAGGCCCGACTGGGCTTCTCTGGGGAGCCTTTATGATCTCCTCGAATATAAACGTCTCCTGCCTTTTCCCTGTGTTTCTCTAAATAGTAATGACATTTATGGTCCGATTCCAGATGTTAAAGTCCTTCGCCGTCTGTGTGTGACCCTCACTGAGTCGCCTGTGATGATTATATCCTCCAAAGCAGCCATCCAGAAACCAATACATCTACATTTCCTTTTCTCCTGTGCTCCGGAGGCTCTGGTGTCTGGGGTCTCACTGACAGTTATGGTTTAGATTCATCTTATGGCTCCTATCTAGATGCCCCTCTCCAGAGCGTCCTGCTCTCAAAGCGAGGCCTCCGGGGAGGTGACTGGATCATGGGGGCGTGACCCTCAACAGCAGACTGATCTACGGATGAGTTCATAGCCAATGTGATGATGGGAGGCGAAGCCCCACTGGAGGACGTGGCTCATGAGGGCTTGGCCTGGAAGGTCTGTCTTCTCCTGTACTCCTTTGACCTCTCTCTGCTTTCCTGAAGCCTCTTCATGAGGAGTTTCTTTTCTGCCATGCTGTCTTGCTTTGGAGCCACCAACTATGGGCTGAAACCTCTACAAACTGAGCTGAAATGAACTTACACTTCTTCTTTGTCTCAGCTACCAAGAAAGTAACTGACTGAGGAGGGGCTACCTATCCTGGGGTCAGCTGATGTCTAGAGAGGTTGAGCAAATCTCCCAGGAACATGTCCTTCATGTGCAGACCAGCCAATCGGATCTTCCCACTTCTATTCTACATCTTATACTCCAGCTCGATATTTCCCTCCTTCAATCAGCCGAGGGCCAGGAATCAGCCAACTCAATGCGGCTCTACACTCCAGAATCTGCTGAACAAAATTTTATTCTTTCATTCATTTGTTTATTTATTTTAGTTTTTTTGACACAGGGTCTCGCTTTGTAGTTCAGGTTGGCCCTGAACTCACTTTGTAGCTGAGGCTAGCCTGGAACTCTAGGCAATCCTCCTGCTTCTGCCTCCTGAGTGCTGGGATTACAAGCATAAGCCACCACACCCAGCACTGTGGTATGTGGTTACTGGGGAATGAACTCAGGACCTTGCTCTTGATAGGCAGGTGCTGGACCCACTCAGCTAAATCTCCTACTCTATTCTTTTAATTTTTATTTTATATTTTTGAGATAAGGTCTCATTATGAAGGCCAGGTTGCCCTTGAATTCACTATGTATCTTAGCCTGGCTTTGAACTTGCAGTGATCCTCCTGCCTCAGCATTCTGAGTGCTGGCATTATAGACATGAGCCACCACACCCATTATTATTGAGACTATTGAATCCCAAATTTGTTTGCCCTTGCCCATTCCTTCCCATGGAAACCCCTAAGAAGGCTCTGTCCATGTCTTTTATCCTGCTGCTTGTGACCCACCCTGATGCCCTCCCCTTTCACGTGACATGCCCGGCAAACCTCTCCTCTTGGATAAGGAGGTGTCTTTTCTATAGCAATCCCCTCCTAAGGTTTTGGATCGATCCATATGTAGTAACACAGCCTTTATTTTGAACATGACCTTCTTCCACAGTCTACTCCCCTTGGTGATTTTCTACCCATTTTCTTTCTCCCCAGGAACTAGCTTGCAGGGCTCTTGGTCCTGGTCTAGAATCGATTACATCTCATCTATCTCATCGTCCTTCACTAGAGTAAGCTGCTCTCACCCAAAAGCTTCTCATCACACCTTCTGTAGGACAAATCCTTCCCTGCTAACCCTGACCACCTCCAGAAGTACAATTTAAGTTACACCAAAGACCATATGCATTTGGGGCTGAGGAGAAAGAATAAGGAATGTGATAGGGAAAGAACTTTAACTGCCAAAATTAAGTTATTTAATTTTATAATAACCTAGAAACAATATATTATCCTCATTTTGCAGATCTAAAACAGAACAAGTATATTAGTTTTCTTTTGCTGGTATAACAAATTTACCACAAACATAGTGGATCAGAGCAACACGAATTCATCATCTTATGGATCTGGAAACCACAAGTGCAGAATTGGTTTCACTGGGCTAATATCCAGACATCAGCAGCGCTGCTCCTTCCTTCTGAAGGCGTCAAGGTGAGAAGTCCTCACCTTTGCCTGCCTACCTTCCAGTGGTCTTCGTATTATCTGTGGCCCTTTCCTTTCACCCAAAAGCACGTCCCTCGAATCTTTGCTTCCAACCTCATGCTGCTTCTCAGCCACAGTCAAATCATCCTCTGCCTCTTCCTTATAAAAATACTTGTGATTACATTAAGGCCCATTCAATAATCCTGGATAATCTCCCCAGCTCAAAATCCTGGGTTTAATTGTGATTGCAAAGATCTTTTTGCCATGTAAGGCAATAGTCAGGGGCTACAAGGATTAGGACTTAGATATTTTCCAGGTTAATCAACATACTCTCAGGATGTTTTCCTTTCTGGAGGATCCGGGGGAAAAAAATCTGTATGCTTCCCCTTTTCAGCCTCTGGAAGCCACCTAGATTCCTTGCCTCGTGGCTTCCTCCTTCACCTTCAAAGCCAGCAGCATAAAAATCTTCGAATCTCTCAGTGAAAACTCCAAGCCCACTTTTGACACTACAGGTTCTTCTCTGACACTGACCTGTTACCTCCCTTCTTCTGTTCTAAGGCTTTGTCCAGGAGAATCCAGAACAATTTCATCTTGCTAGATGAGATCGCGTACCCACAGTCTCAAGGATGAGGACATGGACATCTCCAAGACAGCCACCATCCCTGCCGGCTGCAGTCAGGTGGTGGCAGCTCAGTGGTCAGTGGAGACCAAGAAGTGGACAGGAGGGACTCCCAGGAAGCAAGAGAAAATTTTCAGGAGTTGATGGTTGTGTTTATCTGGATTACAGAAGAGCTTCATTTTTCTGTTTTGTTTTTTGTTTTCTTTAGACAAGGTATTGCTTGTAGTTCAGGCTGGCCCTGAGCTCACTATGTAGCCCAGGTGAGCTTCAAACTCACAGCAATCCTCCTATCTCTGCCTCCAGAGTCCTGAGATTACAGGCATGAACCACCACACCCAGCACTGTGGTATGTGGTACTGATTGCTGGTGGGAGTGAGTCTCCATGGCTGGTGTTGATTTATGTGGTTACAGAGGCACCGGAACCACTGAGCTAGATCCCCGGCCCTGAACTTCAAATTTTGACATAAGCCAAAACTTAAATGTTTCTTTGTGTGTCCACTGTATCTCAATAATGCTGTTAACAGGGCCGGGGAGTTAGCTCAGTGGTTCTGGCGCCTGTCTTGCAAGCGCAAGGACCTGGGTTTGATCCCCGGGTAACCGCATGCCATAACTGGGCGTGGAGACTTACACCCAGCAGCAACCAGTACCACGTACCACAGTGCCAGGCGTGGTGGCTCATGCCTGTCATCTCAGCACTCGGGAGGCAGAGGCAGGAGGATTGCTGTGATGTGAGTTGGAGGCTGAGCTCAGGGCCAGCCTGAACCGCAAAGTGAGACCCTATCTCAAAAAAACCCTAAAATAATAATAATAATAATAATAATAATAATAATAATAATAATGCTAACAAACTACAGGCAATAAAAACAACCTCAGGGCCCAGAGACTTTGATTTAGTTCATAGACGCAGTGGTATGGCAGCGTCCATACTCACAACAGCCATCTGGTGTGGAAGCTTATGACTGTGATGCAGTATCACAGCTTTAATCCTTTTTATCCATATTATGGGATAATACTATAATTTTTTATTAATATAACTTTTTCTATATAAGACGATGATTCTTATCCTAGGGATGCAAGAAGCTGAGAGATGCTTGAAAAATGGTCATTTCCTTCTCTCTCTCTCTGAGGCCTATTGACAAGCCAGTATCCAAGAATCCTAAAGCATGATGACTTTTAAGAAGCTGAGAATAATGGTTTTCTTCATGAGAGAAAGAAAGGTATCTGCAGCAAAAATACCCAGATTAGGCTTTTCCTTCAGGGTTGCCTGGATCTGTTGTCCTAGGCTCTATAGTATCAGATATAAATATGCTCTTCTTAGAAATCCAGCCTGGCTCATTTTGTGGCTTAATGATGAGAGACCAGTTCTGTGAAAAAAATAAGAGGTAAGTGTGTGGAAGCTGCCTGCTAGTCATGAACAATAAAATGGACAATGACCGGTGTACCCAAGGTCACTGAGCCCTGCCGGCTGATGTACAACGTTTGACCCACACTGACAAAATAAATATAAAATACTCTCCCCTGGTCACGTAGGTAACATGGGGCTGTTTCCAAGGTTTTCTCAAACAGAAAATGTTGTTTGTATGTTTTTTTCATGTATCATTTATGTTCATCTATTTAGAAGGCAATATCTTGTATTCTGCACTGACTGAAAATGTCTTTTAAAAGTCTCCCTCATTTTTAGTCCTCCCAGGAATTCTTCACAGGATACTGTGCTGTGGCTAGCCTGCTCTTGTTAGGGCTTCTCATTCAAGTGGGAGTTCCACCTTATCTTTATTTAATTAATTAATTAGTTAATTTGTGATACTTAGACTTGAATCCAGAGCCTTGTACATGCTAGACAAGTGCTATCCCACTGAGCTATTTCCAGCCCCATTTCTCATGTTTTGATCTCTTTGTCTGTCTCATCCAAGGCCATGTATGATACATGATCTTTTGCAACTTATGTTGGTCACATCCACCAAGTGAGAGAATAAATAACTTGAATGTATTATAAAAAGGAAAAGAAAGGCGAAACTAACAGTAACTTCAGAACTCAAAACTGTCCAGTCCACGGACCTGTAGGTTAGCCAATAAAATAAAGTGAGTTGATGCCGAGCAGGGTAGCACTTGTCTGTAATCCTCTGTGGATTGCATGTTCAAACATACTCTGGCCGATTTAGTGAGACTCTCTCAAAAAACAAAAAGCAGCAAGAAGGTAGCTCAGGTTGAAGGCCTTGCATTTAATCCCCAGGTATCACACGTATGCAAAAATAATGAGTTTACAAAGTCTAGTTATGGTTAGATAAATGGTAAGAACCATAGAGAGAGCCAGATGCGACTGAGTTCCATCTTGAATTGAGCCTCAGTTTCCTGCTCTGTAAACTGAGTGGAGTAAATAGTGGCTGCCCGCGGTGCTGCAGTGGGTGCCAGCGTGTACAGCAGACACTTAGCAGATGCTGGTTGCCTTCTCTTCCCCTTGTCCTTCTCCAGCCCCCATTTATCTAACTGGACTCCTGACTTTTTTCAGTTACTTGCCTCAGGGAGAGGAAAATGTGAATGTCAATCAGTCTAGAAAGTTTTCTTGTACTGTGACTCACAGAGAATCCTCAGTTCTCAGAAGCACTCAGAGGAGGCCGTTGTGCCCTGCAGCAACACTTGGCACTGTATTGTGCTTTGCTTTGCATTATTCTCTAATTGTTTCAAGGCACTTCTGTTCTCTGAGCTTCAGTTTCTTCGCATAAGCTTCAATCAGATGCTCTTCAAGTGCTATCTATATCTTCTCAATTTTCTTTTTTACCTATCATGAAGACTCCTAAGACAGGAACGGCTGTGGAGAGCTAAGCAAAGCCCTTAAAGCAGAGCAAGTTCTCTCCAACATGAGCTCAAGGCCTTTGGCTGTAACCGAAACCCTGGCTATCTGGGATTCCTGTTACAACAAGCAAGAGAAGAATGGCAGGGGGAGGAAGAGCAAGTAAAAGAATAAGGATGTACTCTGTGCATGTACCAACTCTCCACAATATATGTAATCATTATGTACTGCAAACATGTACTTACACAAATGTAAAAAAATTTTTAAAAATCTTCCTTCATGATTATCATCTCAATTCTCATTCCTCAGAAGAGTATTTGATGGTGAAGAGGAACCTCTGAACACAGAGTTCAATATCCCAATAGTTCCACTAGAACCAGTCAGTCTCCAGATACATAAAGCTTTTCCTGCTTCCCATTAAGAAACCAAAAGAGCCATGTTTTATGCTTACTTTTAAGATATGCGGTATTAGACTCTAACTACACATTAGAATCAACTGAGGAACTTTCAACACAACAAAGATCGTAACTTTATTGATTTGGGTTGGGGTCCTGGCAGCACTCTATGGACACTTCTCAATGAAATCTAAGTGAATTCAAAATTGAGAATCGTTGATCCAGGCCAGATACTGGTGTAGCTATTGGGGCTCACACCTGGCTTCCTGAATGCACCTGCTTTAACACACTGATGACCCCTAACGAGGACAGATGTTGAATAAATAACAAATAGGTATGATAATTCAGTGAAAAGAAGATTTGATTGAAGGTTAGGAAACTACAGTCCCTGGTCTGCCTGATCCAATCACTATGGAAATGCCAGTGATGATTTTCCCTAAGCCTCAATTTACTATCTTGTGAAAAACTGATAATAATACTTATTTATCTTGTTCTTTACATTTTATTATAAATGTAGTGTATGTTAAAGTACTTTGCATATTTTATATTATATAATTGGAAGACATTGTTAAAAATAATATGGAGCACAGGATATTAAGACAGGAAGATCATAAGTTCAAAGCCAACCCTGGTAACTTAGAAACACCTTGTCTTAAAATAAAAAAATTTTGAGAAGGTCTGGGGAGGTAGCTCAGGGGTAGAATGCTTGCCGAGATAGGTTCAATGTCCAACATAGATAAAACAGAAAATAAAACAGCTGTCCTTGTCCATTTCCTAGCAAACCTCTCGGAGACATGTGATGCATGTAGAAATGACGTGGGAGGTAGACGAGGGCCTGACAAGAGCTGCAGACAGCGCAGTGTCACAGCATTCCTCCTGTTCTACTTCCAGCCCAGCCCCAATATGATAGCATATGAAGGTGGAGTCTTTGGGGGATTAATTAGATCATGAGGGGAAAGCCTTCATGTGTGAGATTAGTAAATTTATAAAAGAAGTCCAAGAGAGCCCCTATTCCCTTCCAACCTGAGAGGTCCTGGCAGAAGCCACCATCTATGAGACAGGAAGAGAGCTCTCCCCAGGCACCAAACCTAACAGCATTTTAATCTCAGGCTGTCCAACCTCCAGAGCTGTGAGTAATAGACTCCTGTCCTTTGGAAGCCACCCAGCCTATGGTACCCAGTCCTTGTAGCTATTTAAGACCAGCCTCCTAAAGCAGGCTGTCCGAAGCATTCGGCCGACAAGCCTTGAGCAGCGCTTGCTACGAGGCCCCTCTTCATTTGCCCCCATCTTCCTGTTCCTCCGCACAATACTGGCCCAAAGTAAGCACTGGGAGGTAGCGCGAGTGGGCCTGGAATTCTGGTTTCAAGCGCGGCTTTAATGTACACCTTTGTCTTTCTAATTCTGGCAACAAACGCTGGAAACAACCCCTCCCTCCTCATGGTATGGGAGTGATTTCTGACAAGCATGGTACGGCTGGCTCCTCAGCCTGATGTCCCCTGTTGTCCCAGTGAGACACTCCCACTCTCCTGCCCCCAGCCTGGCAGTTCTTGGCCCTTCTTGAAGCGGTATGTGGAATTCAGACAAAACATATGGTGTTTGTCCAGAATTTTGCTGTTTTTTAATTTACGTTTTTGAAATAACTTGTTTTTCTCATTGTTATAGCATAGCACATTTGTTTGAAAAAAAATTTACAAAAAAAGCCAGGCAAGCAAAAATTAAACACAAATCTTTCATAAATTCTTCAGTGGAACAAAATAACTCTTTAATGTTCCAAGTTTTGTATACACATGTGCACACACATACACATATTTAGAAAAATAAAGTCATCTAGTACATTTGTAACCTGCTTTTTCATTTAACTGTGTCTCACTGCCTTACATGGTCATCTTGCAAATTATTTGCACTACTATTTATTCCCATTCCCATGTGTCCACTTCTGCTCCTATTAATTCCTTAGTTATTTACAAACATAAATTATAGCAAGCTAAATCAGTTAGCAACATGGAGGGCTAACTGGTGCAGTGTTATCTGTGCTTGGACCAATGGTGTCTGCTTGGAGACAAACCCAACATCTTATAAAGTGTTTGTTTCATCAAGAGCTCCAGGGCTCAGGCTATAATAGAAACAAAGAGTTTATGGAACAGCCATACCCTGAAAACTGCAACAGTTTCTATGAAACCGGAAAATTCCATTGCCACAGCCAATGTCAACAGCACAGGCAAGAAAAGAATGTAGAAATTCAAAGGAATTTGATTAACATAGACTATGGGTAACTGGAAAAAAATCCTCTATGAATATGACCAGAAGATACTGGGTTCCAGTAATTGGGTTTGGAAATGAGAATCCAGGCATTTTCCCACCAAGAAGTGGCTCAGGTGGGGGGGGTGTCATTCAGGCTGGTGTCAAGGAGGAAGCTAGGCGAGGTTTCAAGTTCTAGCCGCAGTGCATGCAGCAGTCTCCAAAAAGCTGGCCAGTGCTGCCTCGAGTCACACCCTGATCCTGTAATGCTCCTTGGCTAAGGACTCACATGTCTGTCTGCACCTGAGGCTAACTGGTCATTCCTGACGATGCTAAAGCTCAGAAGGACGAAGTGTGAAGCTGCCAGCGGGGTTGGGGGCTGGGGGGGGGGTGAGGGTGGAGATTTGCAGGGAGGGTGAGGACCATCCTTCGCTCAACGAGACTGAGTTCAGACATCTTCTCAATTTATCCACCTCCCAGAATGTTTGCAGAAGGCTCTGAGCTGGGTTTCCCTGTTGCTTTTGCATAGCTTCAGTCACCAACATGCCACCAAGTGTAGTGTTCAATTATTTATCTAATTGTATAGTTTGCAAATTTGACCCCCCGCATTGATCTGGAAATAGATCCTGCTATAGATCTGGAGATAGATCCTACTGCCTCAACCACTAAAGCCTGTACTGTCATTTCTGGACTCTGTGCGTGCGTGCATATTCTTCCGTTATTTATGCAAAACAAGTAACACCTGCACATTTCTTAAAAATGAAAAGAAAAACATTTTTTACTGAAAAGTATGAGTCATTTGCATTTCTTCACTGAAGGCAATCGCTGCAGCGCCCCAGTTCTAGCTATTAAAGGCAACTTCTCCTAAACTGGTCTTTTTCTGTTTCTTTTTGGCAGTTCTTTCAGGCTTTGACTTAATTTTTTGTTTCGGTTTGATTTTTTTTTTTTTTTTTTTTTTTAGATTTTTTTTGAGACAGGGTCTCATTTTGTGATTCAGGCTGGCCCTGAGCTCAGCCTCAAACTCACATCACAGCAATCTCTTGCCTCTGCCTCCTGAGTGCTGGGATTACAGGCGTGAGCCACCAGGCCTGGCACTGTGGTATGTGGTAGTGGTTGCTGCTGGGGTGAGTCTCCACGCCCAGTATTGTTATGTGGTTACTGGGGATCGAACCCGGATCCTTGCGCTTGCAAGACAGGCGCTGGGACCACTGAGCTGTATCCCCAGCCCTCGGTTTGGTTTTTTGAGACCGGGTCTCACTTTGTAGTTCAGGCTGGTCCTCAACTCAGCCTCAAACTAAGCTATCTTCCTGCCTCTGCCTCCCAAGTGCTGGCATTACAGGCACGAGCCACCACACCTGGCACTGTGGTATGTGGTTCTGATTGCTGATGGGCTGAGTCTCCATGCCCAGCATTGTTGTATGTGGTTACCAGGGATTGAACCCTGGGCCCTTGGGCTTGCAAGACAGGTGCTGGAACCACTGAGCTAAATCCTGGCCCTGACTTAATATTTTTTAATAGTAAGTTTATACTATTGTTTTTCCAACCTTTCAGTTTTAAACTTTATAATTGTCTTTTTATGTAAATGAGGATTTTAAAAGATCATTAACAGATTTATTGTAATATAATATAAATATAATGACCTGTATGCCTTTAACATGTAAAATTCTAAATTCTGCCATAGATCTACTCAGGAAACCATCTCTAAAAGGTCATGAGTATAGTCATCCTATATAGGTGCTATATAGAATATAGCACCTTGAAAAGTTTTCTCACAACCTTCTGTCTTCCCCTTGTCCTACTCTTTCTCTGCTGTCGTCCCCCAGAGCCACAACTCTGCTTTCTGTCACTGTTGCAGTTTTCATTTTCTAGGCTTTTTTACAATAGAATTACATATCGTATGTGGTGTTTTTTTCTGGCATATTTTATTCAACATAATGACTTTGAGATTCATCCGTGTTGTAAGCAACTACATTACATTCCTTTATATTGCTGAGTAGTAGCCCACTGTATGGATATACTATCGTCTGGTTATCTGTTCACTTCGCTGTGGACATTTTGGTTCTTTCCAATTTTGGAAAATAAGATAAAGTTACTATAAACATTCTTGCATAAGCTTTTACAGGTTATGCTTTCCTTTCTAGTGAGTAAATATTTACTAATGAAGAGGCGGAATTACATGGTGGGTACACGTTTAACTTTTTAAGAAGTCACTGAATTGTTTTCCAAAGTGGTTATTTTTTCTCATCAGCGATGCGAGTGTTCTAGTTTCTCCACATCTTTACCAATATTTAGTATGCTCCATCTGTTAAAATTTAGTCAAAATTAATCTACTGGTTTTACTTTGCATTTCTGTAGTGGCTGATGATATTGCCTCTTTTCATATATTTATTTGCTCTATTTATACATATTCTTTGGGCAAAGATTGCACTTATTTCAAAAATGATTTCTTTCCATTACAATTGAATTTACAGAGTCCGTGATAGACTCGTGGTACAAGCTCAGACATATGATTTGCAAAGATTTTCTCTGTGGCTTGTCTTTTCATTGTTTTAACAATGTACAAAAGCAGAAATTTTAAAATTTGATGCATTTTAATTTGTCAATTTGGTTTCTGTGTTATATATAAGAAGTGTTTGTGTAACCCAGATTCACAAAGTCTTTCTTCTATGTTTTCTTCTAAAAATGTTATCATTTTAGCTTTCACATTTAGGTCTGTAACATTATTATGAATTAATTTTTATGTATTGTTGGGTCAGATTCATTATTTTATTACTGTTTGCTGAAAAGGTTATTCTAACTATAGTGAATTGTCTTTATGCCTTTCTTGAAAATCTATATAGGTGTGGGTCAGTCTCTAGACTCTATATTCTATTTCATTAGCCAGTTCATCTATTTCTACACCAATACCAAACTTATTTGATTAATAATTTGCTTATTAATTTACCTAAAATCAGGTGTATTGGTCCTTTAACCCTCCCCCCAAGCTGTTTTGACTCAGAAATCTATTTCCATTCATATCTATTATCAACTTGTCAAGGCTGAGTGGGAGAGTACATGCTTAACATATTTAAGACCCTGGGTTTGATTCGCAGCATCAATCAATCAATCAATCAGTTCACTAGCAAATTTGTAAATTTCCACTGGAAGTCCTGTTGTAAATTTGGTTTGGATTATATTAAATCTATATGTCATTTGAGGAAGAACTAACACTTCAAAAAATATTTAGCCTCCTGACCTAGAAAATTTACTCTCCCCCTCCCTTCTTTCACATCTCCTATCTCTATTTTAGTGGTACTAATTTTCAGAGTTTACATAATTAGTACAGAGCTAAGTATACACTAAAATAACTTTTCTGATTCCGAAGAGCTCTATGATTTTCCTTGTGCTTATTATTGTCACATATTATAGTTTTATAATTTTCCTTAGACAAAACTCTCTTCTTTTTAAGCTGTAAGGTTATCTAACCTACAGCTACTATCAGATCTATTTTTGTTTTGATGATCTCTCTTGCAAATTCTCCATTTCCTTGGCAGCAGGATAGATCTACTGCATAGCCCTCCTCTTAGCTACCTGCCTAACCTGGACCTGCTGTTTCTTGAATGCTATCTCTTACTTTTACTTGGTTTACTTCTGAAATTAGTGGAGTACATCTTCCAGGAATTTGCTACAAAAGCTATGTGAGAAGTGAGCTTTCTGAATTATCTTATCTCATCATATTTTATAAAATGTGTTTATTTAAAAATGTATTTATTATAATTTATATTTTCTACTTCTTGAGTAGAATACCATTTTGTGGGCCCTTTAAAATTTATTTCTCTGGTCCAGGGATGTAGCTCAGTGACACTGCATGCCTGCCTGGCAAGCAGAAGGTCCTGAGTTCAATCTCCAGTACAAAAAAACATTCTCTGCATAATTGATGGAACCTTTTAAATCTGGGCATTTATGTTCTTCATTTATGAGAAATCTTGTTAAAGTATTTGGTTAATAATTTCCTTCCTTTTGATTTTTTTTTCTCTCTCTTGATTGGGAGAGTTATTGGATAAAATATAGGATATATAGTTGCATTTGAATTCCAAATAATCAACAAGTAATTTTTAGCATAGATACAATCTTTGCAATATTTTTAGTGTAAGTATGTTCTGTAAAATACAATGGGTAAACTAATGCTATATGACTATTCATTGTTATTCTGAAATTCAAATTCTACCCAGAATTTTTATTTGTCAGGTCTGGCCAATCTATTTACTGAAATTATTATTACATGTTAGAATTGTGTAATTGAGACTCTAGTTTTTTTCACATTTAATACTATTTTTTCAACTTTCTGGAAGATTTTATTAACTTTATTTTCCAGCCTTGTATAGTTATTTTAGAATTTTCCAAAGTCATTTCTTGTGCTCTCATTGTTATTTCTTATTCCTTTTTTTAAAAAAAAGATATTATTCCTCCCTATCTTCCTTCAGAGTTTTCTCCCTCTGGTCTTTGAACTATCTCATATTTATCCAAGACCCCTCTTTTCTTGTTTATTAAGTTGGTCTCTTTTATGCTGTGGCTTTCCTTAAATGTCAGATAATTCTCCGTTATCCATATACATATGTAAAAGTGGGCCAGTGAAAACCTTTTGGAAGTCTGAGGGATAACAGTCTTTCAATGAGGGACTGAGGAACTTGCCATCTCACTGATGCAATGGAACCCCAGTTAGGAATGTGTGGAGGTCGCTGGGAACATTTATGCGCCTGAAGGATTCCCTGAACTTGTGATCTGAAGAGAAGGTATCTGGCTAGTGGCAGGTGTATCATTTTCCATTATTTCGGGGTATGTTTTATGCTCTGGTAACCTGTAATTCTTCTCCATATGTCAGTGATTTATCAAGCATTTACTTCTGGAATGCCTTCTTCATAGCCTTCACTTTAAAAATTTCAATTCATTTTTCCTAAACCCAGACATGTCACATCCTTCTGGCTCCCTCTTCGGTTAGTTTACTCTCTCCACCTCTCACCAGAGTCATTAATTAGTTTCTGCTTTGGGTTATTATTATCTTTTGTTGGCATCTTCTCCACAGTATGGCCATGGAGTAAAATGACCTCTAGAGAGTCCTGGAAACCAGCTTTTCATAAAGGAAATGAATTGGGTCTGGAATAGGCTTAAATGCAAATAGTAAGTATGTCTATTTTTCCTCAAAGTGCTTAGTGTACAGTAAGCACAACAGTTCCCTCACACTCACGCTTCAGGAAGGAGGAGGAAGGGAAGAGAAGGAGACAAAGGAGGAGGAGGAGGAAGAGGGGAGGTATTTTGGGCCTGTCAAAATTTACCATGACTTCGTTCTGACTTACACAAGTGGAAAGTTTCAATCTGTGTCAGAACATCCCCATAGGGACAAGAAGATCGAATGGGGATTTTGAGTTCTGACATGATACGATTATTCCACAGACATTGCCTGGTCCTTAGCTCTTCAGTTCCAAGATATGCCTTCAGCTTGAACAGTTCTGAATCACCAGATGTTAAATCAGACAGAAAGCCCAAAAATTCTCTCAGAAAGACTCTGACACGAGACAGGACACTGAACATAAATAAAAATAGTCCTTCAACTAACGAAGAGATGGGAGACTCAGATGCACCACAAGAACGGCTTCTTCGTAAAGAGACAACTCTGGATCTCGAGACAGAACAGAGGAGTTATTGCCTGGGCTCCACCATCAAGGTGAAAGCTGGTGGGTGCACTGAGAAATGGTGAGCACAGTATCGCAGATCACTGAGGGTCTCTGTCAGGGAGCAGACAGGAACTCAGTCCAGCGGTAACCCTGGTAACTGTCATGTATCAGAACCTGACATGCAAAGGATTTCTAAGGTCGGGTCTGAGGGGCAGGAGAAAATCTAGCACCAGAAAACCACGCTGTGCCCAAAGGGCAGGAAACAGAGGAGCAATAAAACCAATAAATTCAAGGTAGAAAGAGATTACTGGTGATGAAATGCCAGGAAGAGATTTGGGAGAGTAACCTCAGATGCTGACAGCCAGCGTATCATATCCAAGTTTCTTGATGGCGTGATGATAATAAGGCAAAGCAATAATATAGGACAAAGCAATCAAATAAAAAAGATATTTTATTTAGTTACTAGGGTTGTCAAAGGCAGATGTGGTGAAATGCAGACAAACAGTAGAGACCAATGTGACCAGAGAAGAACAGGTCTGAGAACCGAACGGGAATGAAGGAAAACAGGGAATTACTGTGGGCAGCGGAGGTAGGAAGGAAACCCTACGAAGTTAAGCAAACAAAACTCGAAGTGCTCGAGGGGTCTTGGTCCTTTTCCAGACAAGAATCCTATTGCTCTTTCTCACTGTGTTCATGAGTATATGCGGGCGTGGGGGCGTCCTGGGAGCCCGGATGACCTCAGGGAATCCAGCAAGAGTCCTGCCAAACACTATGGAGATCTTCGACTTCTGAGACCCCACAAGCCTTACATTTTTCACGTAAGGAGATGCAGGAATTGCTTGATGACTTCAGACTGAGTTTTTTAATCCCAGGAAATCAGACATGAGATTTTACACAGACTTGAAATCTGTACATGTATGACTCTCTGGATGTGGACTTTCAGCTCCTTTCGATCCAGGTCTTCCCTGGAGCTCTGGCTGGACCTTGAACCATGGTTTCCCGAGCCTGACAGCTAATCAGACTTCCAGATCTTACTCCTAGCCAATCCTAGCCCAGAATTATCAGTCCCAAAAGTCACTATCAGGTAGAGGAGGAAAGACCTGAGATTTCTGAAAGGTTATATTTGCAAACATATTTCTCTTTTCCCCCACAAAGAAACCAACATTTTCCTTTCTTCACCTAGATACTGAACACTTATTTTCCGCTAGGCCAACAGCTTTATGTATAATACACTATATAATCTTTTTCTAAATACTACAAATAAAGCCCTTTTGCTTGAGGGTTAGTTTTCCCAAAGCTAGGTGTCTGGGATTAGAAGAGTCAGCAATCAAATCCAGAGCCGGCCACCTTGCTGACTAGCCTACTCTTGTGTTTACATTTGTCTGCTCTTACCTTCTAGTTTCCCTTGCTCAAAATTGCTACTAGGGTCCTACAGACTTGGGCTAGAAACACAGTAGACGCTTAATTCATATTTGCTTGGTGCAACTGAAGTACACTTGGCAGTGCTCACAGTGGCCTTGTGAGTCCTCTGGCTCAGTAGAATCTGCTCGGAGGGTTTTATCTTTGTCACGTCTCATCAGCTGATGTCCTTCCATAGCCTGGTGTTGGATGAATTAACACTTTTGAGGCTTCCAGCTCTGGCCACTGTGACTGTGTGAGGAGAGGCACAAGGCAAATTCTCATTCCTGGCATCCAGTAGGGAGGGACATGGTAAGAATTAGAGGCGCAGGCAGCTGCCAGCTCGGCCTGAGGTCCTGGCACAATTTGTAATTGTCTCGGAAAAGCTGAATCCAGAAAGAACATCTGCTCAACCTAGTCAGAGAGGAAACAGCTTTCGGTTAGCTAATTAATTGCTTTTTCATCTGCATCAGATGATTCCATTTTAGTTCAGTGGCTTGAACATGAGGGCCTGGGAGCCTGGATTCACTCTTTCTGTATTTCCAACTCAGGTAGCGATAGTGGCCGCTACACCCTGTCTAGAGTCAGGAAGAGGGTGTCTACTGTCTACTGTTCTTCCTTAAAGGAGTGACAGCGGACCCGAGGCTTTCACAGCTGGGATGTTTGGATGCGGCCCCCGTGTCCTCTAGCTGGAGAGTGGATGGTTCTCGTGGAGGGCCAGGCACGCAGTGTGGGAAGCAGCACGCGACCTCGGGCTCAGCTCCCCTCAGGACCTTACAGCCTGGTCTGGTGTGTGTGCCAGGGACCAGGAGGGGCAGGGTGGCCGGCAAAATTTATAAACAGGAAGCAGCGATGGAACAATTCAGAGCAGTGTACGTTCCGTGCATGAACTGCCGTGTGGTCACTCAGAGACTAGAGAGGTCACGTTGGACAACAAAGGTGAAAGACATTTAAGAGAAATGAAGGGACTGTGAGGGAAGAACAATGTGTAAAGGCATAGAGGGGACAGTGGGAAAGGTGAAGACTTTCAAAGGGCTCAGGCCGGTCGGTGGGAAGCCTGGCCAGGGTAGAAACAATAATCCTGTCGGGGAACCCAGCGTTCCTTCCTCCCAGGAGTTCCCAGGCCTCCGCAGTGCGACTGACTGCCTGGCCAGCCTTCCGCCCTCTGCTCCCAGCTCCCCCACCGCTTCTGAGCTTCATTGTTTGTATGCTCCTCCAGCTCCCTTTCTAAGCAGTTGTCCTAAAATTCGAGACTTTGTCTTTGCCTGGCACAGAGAATGTGCTCTGTCAACATGTGTTTAATACATGGGTGAACAAGAGCCTCATCACGGTGAGCTTAGGCGAGCAGACCGTTTCCAGAGTGACGTGCACGCTGTGTGACGCATGCGCCGTGTGGCAGGCACGCTAAATCTGCCTTCAGAGAACTGGGTGTGGCATTTGGGTTTACATTGGTTTATCCAATCATTTGTGCACTGCATACATATTTCTTGGCAGCTACTATGTTCCAGACACTGTTCTTTTTTTTTTAAGCCATTATTGAGGATCGAATCAACGGCCTTCGCACTGAGCTACATCCCAAGTCTTCTTTTGTCCCTCTTAAGACACGATCTAACTCTCTGAGTTGCTCAGGCTGGCTTTCATTTGTGATCCTTCTGCTTCAGTCTCTCAGAGTGCTGGAATTTTAGATGTGTGCTACTACATCAGGCCCAAATGTTATTAGAGGATATTCTGATACAGTAATGGTGATAAAATGGTAAAGTCCTGCCCGGGCGGAGTAGGCATTTCCGAGGGGAAATGCATTAGACCTCATGAATCATACAGGGCAAATCAGCAGAGAAAGAGTGTTGATGAAGACATTACAAGCACAGGGCTGGGGTGCAGCTCAGTGGAGCACATGCTCAGCACGTGTGAGGCCCTGGGTTCAATCCCTAGTACCCATCCTCACTGTAATTAAATATAAAGCTTTTTGTGTTTTTGTAGTACTCGGGTTCGAACTTAGGACTTTGCACTGCCGGACAGCCGCAGAGCCAAGTTACGTCCTTGGCCCAATATAAAGTTTTTTGTCTGCAATCACCCCCTCCACTTTTCATGACATTTTAAAATTTGCAATTTAACGTCTTTCTAAGAAAAAAATATTTTAATACTATCAGTATGCATTTGTTCATTCATTTCTATAATGCACAATACATATTTATTTTAATTTTTTATTTGTAATCTTTTTTGAGACAGGATCTCACTGTGTAGCCCAGGGTGGCCTCGAACTCACAGTGATCCTCCTGCCTCTGCCTCCTGAGTGCTAGGATTGCAGGCGTGCACCACTGTGCCCAGCCAATGCCAGTTTTAAATGCAAAATAAGAGTGGTTAATGAAATTACACAGTTTATTTTCATAACTTGTAGATGCACATGGACTTAATTTTTACCAGAGTAGTGGAAACTGCATAAAGTTAATTCAGTTGCTTTTGTCTGTTCCTTGATATACAGCATTTTACCAGCACTCTCTCCCTCTAGCTTAATAATGAGTGAGGAGGCTCCAAAAGGAAGAGAAGCCATAGGTTGCCTCCCCTCAACCTCTGTGTCATTGTTTTCGTGTGTGTGTGTGTGTGTGTGTGTGTGTGTGTGTGAGTCACTGAGGCACGGAGAGTCTCAGAGCTTCGACAGAACTCACTCCAAATGCAGAGAGAGCTCTAAAGAGCATGAATGGGCAAGGAGGCTGTCATATCCTTTCTGCTTCATATCCTGCCTTGCACTATGTTGGGGTGGGTTGGAATGTGGCTTTCTACCAACACAGCATATTTAAAAAGAACTGTGAAACCTCTGACCTTCTTTCCTCTTCATATTTTCCAGGAAGTCTCTTTATGTAGAAAGGAAAAGGGAAGTCTGGGGGCTCATGAGAATCTCACCACTGTTCACCAGAGAGGACCAGGCCCCCTACACACAAGCTCACTCCTGTGGCTCAGTGATGTTGGAAGAAGAAGATTGCTGGCTGAGTGTAAGGTGTGAGTGCACCTGTTAGCAGGGCTTTGGCTGGAGGCAGAAGTCATGGGATAGTCTGTGGGTGGTGTGTCGTGTGTGAGTGAGACTTCAGTAAATGGGTGGTATGTATTTGCATGTGCCCATGACACATGTGGAACATCTGTGACAATATTCTGTGTGTCTATGTGTTATGTATGTATGATCGTGGTACACTTGCATGTGTACAACATGAGCTGAGTGTTAATTTGCCAGTATACTGGAGCCTATATCTTGTGTTCCCCTGAAACATCAGTCTGTTCTCATATTTGTCTAAGTAAAATAACATGCAGCTTTTTGACATTCACAAACAAAGCCCAGTGGTTTATCTGAGCCAAGTGCTCCCTGGGGCTTTGTTTTTTTTCCTCTTCTCCTTCCTGTAAATCCATTTTATGCGTTGGAGTTAGAAGATGACATCTTGTTACATCATGTTAGACAGCATCATAATTTTTTCCAGCAAAGCATTTCCAATCTGGGCAAGCAGACAGAACTGGACAAAGAGAGACAACCCAGCGTAAATACAGGATCTGTTCTTGGCCCTTTATGTTGGACCCAGAGGAGGCCTAGTTCCCAAAGCTGAGGCTGATTTGGTGTTTCAACTTTTAAATCATTAGATTGGGAATGGAGGGTGCTCTGCGGTGCACAGCTCTTCCAGTGACATTGTACAGTCATTCTGTTCTGGAGAGGAGACGCCTGTGGGGCAGGAGTCCCCAAAGAGGAAGGAAGAAAGGGCCAAGATTGATGCTCTGCCCTCATGAGGTCCTTTCTATACTCTGCACAGGTTGGGCCTGTCTTGAGCTGTTTGGCTGCCGATGCTATTTATAGTCCTGTCTCTGTTTGCTATTCTGCCTGTGACCCCTGTGGTCAGCTGGAGGCCTGTGTTTAAAAAGAGCTATTCTACGTTCAAACTCCAGCCCACCCTGAAGACTTCCCTTCTGCAGTCTGCATTCTGCAGCTCTGACAAGGGTTCCCTGGGGAGACTCCCAGGCCTCAACTGGACATCTAGGATACCATAGCCCTACCCCATGTCTAGATCCCGAGCCTGTGTTGTGGTGAGAATATGTTCTGGGTGGAAGTTGGGCAGAGTGTCTCAGATATTGTGAGTAACCTGAAATGTGCCTTTTCAAACAAATGTCACCATGTTGGTGTTCAGCCTGCAAATGTTCACTAGCTCACTAGTAGTACTTCCTAGGTATTAAGACACAAAACCTTAGTATCTCTAAAGTCGGGAAGGGCTGCAAGAACACTGAGTTTAGTTAGAGGCAGTTGATCTGGGTTTGAGCTGTAACTCCAGGCTGGGTGCACTTGGGCAAGTCAGTCGGACTCTCCAAGGTCCCCCCACCACCACATGGAGAGAAGGCCTAACTCTTGGGGCTTCTGCGAAGATGCAGATGAGACCACATGTCTGTGAAGGTAGCCTGGAAACTTCTCTACTCTCACATTCTACTATTTCAATTTTTGATGCTTCTCAAGAGGCTGTGGAACGAAATGAAAGAGTGAAGGTAACTGAGATGCTCTGGAGGCAACAAAGAACCGTGTCTGTGATTCAGTCAGCCAGTAAGCAGGCATCAAAATTTATCTTTCAATTAGAAAAGACATGATGTTGAAACTTGGCAGATGTTTATAAATTTAATGCAAGGCAATAGATTAATTGAACATGTATTACATGACAGTCAAGATAGGCAACACTAGGGATGTCAGAAAAAGCAAACAATAAAAACAGGCTGATTCTTGTCACAAAAGTGAAAATTGATCACTACAGCAAGAAGGGAAATCCAGATCACGATCTCACAATATAAATTTAATACATGATAGCCAGGAGACCAAGATAAGATTGCTGTATTTAATAACAATTGTGAGTATGACTGGTCGTATATTTAGGAAATGATTCATTTAGATCAATACTTTATATCAAACAGGAAATATTAGCTGGGCTAATTATAAATTACTATAATTTATAACTATAAATTATAGTAAGTAGAAAAATTATGGACAAAACTACCAAAAACTCAGCATGGAGTCTTTTGCCAGATCAGAAGAGAAATAACTTCTAAAATCTGAAGCAATGGAAGGCTACAGCCACAAACACATATTCCAAGAGCTTTCAAATAATGCAGACTGGTCAGACTAACATAAAATGCTGAAAAAGGTTGGAAAAATATCTGTGTTGATTATGACAAGATACATACACTGATGTTTTATAAATTACTCATTAAACACAAAATGAAACATCAAAATCTCAAAAGGTGAATTTAAAAAAAGGTGAACAAGTAATTTACCATAGAGAACCATATGTTACCTATAAACTAAGAAAAATCTTTATAATTTATTAAGTATAGATAGTATAGATTTGTTTTAATTTTTTTTTTTTTAGATAGGGTCTAGCTTTGTAGTTCAGTCTGGTCTTGAACTCAGCCTGAACTCACAGCAATCCTCCTTCCTCTGCCTCCTGAGTGCTGGGATTACAGGCGTGGGCTACCATGCGCAGCAATGTGGTATGTGATTACTGGATCGAACTCAGGACCATTGCATTTAGCAAGGCAGGCACCAGAATCACTGAGCTAAACCTCCAACCCTATTAAGTATAGATTTGAGTAGCATTATAGTACCAATTTACATTGATAAATCAGCAAAAATTAGAACGTGACACCTGCTGATGGTCAGGTGATGGATAACACTAGAGATAATAATGTCATTGGAGGAATTCTTATGACCCATTTGAAAAATAAAATCACAGACATGCCAAAATTCACACAAGTATTCAGATGCTAAGAGCTAGATTCTGTTCTCTGATGAGTTTATCTAGAATGTGTATGATAGATATTGTGAAATCGAAAATATTCAAAGGGAAATAGGGTATAGGGGTAAATATTGAGGAGAAAAATAATGTGGTGATAATAAAAAAAGGAAACAAAGCTTATGTGTATAGGGGCAGGCATTTTAGGGTGGGTAAGGGAATGGGAAAAATTGAGAATTAAGTTATATCATATATTGGTACAAATTCCCATTGTTGAGTGCAATCATGATGTGTATATATAATATACCAACAAATATTTGAATAATAGAAAAAGAAAGAGATCAACAATAAGCTATGTGATTAATTTCAAGTTTTGTATGATAGTCAAATTAAAATGAAGTGCTCAACAGAGGGCACAGTAAAGGAAAATATGACTCCAGAACCTTAAGAATATTTTGTAAGTATTAAAATAATGACAAAAGAGCTCACATCTAGAAAATATGAATGATAAAATTAAAAGTATAAATAAAAATTTAATATTTTATAAATAGAACTGAGACTATACATGCTAAAAAATTAGACTAAAATATGAAAGAGCATGAAAATATTTGTAGTAGACTATTGAGATTGTGACTTCAGTAAGTAACAAAATAATTAATTGTGCTATATTGACTTTGATTTGAAAAAATACATATATTTTAACTTTTGTTTTTTGCCAATAGTGAGGGTCAGCCCCAGGACTCTGCCCATGCTAGACAAACACCTATCCCAAGTCCCTAGAAAAAAAAGTAATTTTGAAAACTTTTATTATTTATTTTTATTTTTTGGCAACACTGAAGATCAAACTCTAGCCCTTGTGTTTGCAAGGAAGGATGGGTGTCACTGAGCTAAATCCTTGGCCCCCACATTTTTATTTTTAATTGACAGGTAAAAGTTCCATATATGTATGGTACATAATGTGTTATTTTCATACCTATAATGGCTAATCAAGCCATTCAACATATGTATTAATTATATACTTATTTTTGTGATGAGAACACTTAAAATCTCTCCACGTGATTTCAAAAAAAAATAATACACTATTTAATTGTAGTCACCATGATATGCAATGCATCTTTTGAATTTTTCCTCCTGTTTTAATGAAATTTTGTGCCTTTTGACTAACATTTCCCCAATTCTCTGTCTTCCCTCCCTCTGTGTCTGGTAATCACCCTTTTACTGTTTAAAGTTTGGCTTTTTTATACTCCTACCTGTAAGTGAGATTGTACAATATTTGCCATTCTGTGCCTTGCTTGTCCTCCAGGTTCATTTATGTTGTTCAAAGTGTTAGCATCTTCTTCTTTGTTGAAGGCGAATTCCACTGTGTACAATGCCACATTTTCTTCTGTGACACCTTGTGCCTATGTCTTCACTATTGGTGAATAACACTGTAATAGACACGGGGATGCAGACGTCTCTTCCACAACATTAGCCAAGAACAGCTCGCAAGACAGAAACTTGGGACTTTAGGAGAACTCAGGTTCACTCCCCAGTCCAGAGAGAGAAAGAAGAGCTTGTGGTGCTATAAAAAGGCAAGTTTTTTAAATGTCTGAGACCAGGAGCCACTTCTTTGGCCCTTTTATTTAATGAACTCACTCAGTTGTGCTGGACAAGACCCTCTCTCAAACAGTATTTTGGATGTGGACTTCTCCATTCTTTGGCCCACATCTTCATTCCTGTTCTTCTTAGTGCTGCTATTGTCTTTACTTCTCCATTCTCCCTGTGAGTCTGCCCCTTACCACATTCCCGTCTCTAACTCCACAGTTACTTCGGTAGGATCGGCCCTCAGTGTGTCCACTAAACCGAAATGAGTCAAGGAGAGGAAAATCTCTCTCTGGAGTCTCTTTCATTGTTGAGCATCCACTCACCAACAACAACTGACTCATTTCCACTTAATTTATGATGGATTCTAACAAGATGGGTCCGGTTGTGAGGGCTGGCATGTCAGCTCTCTTATGTGTGTGCAGTTTATAAAGAACAACCTATAAAGTTTACCTTCTAACTACCTTTGGTTTACAGTATCCATTTTAAAGTCCAAAGGATTTCCATTTGTGGAACATTCCCATATGGATGTTGTTAATTATTCTTGGATGGAGTCTGTTAGAGTTTGCAAGGGGGATAGATTTAGTATAGCACGTATAATTTATAGGATTTTACAATATTCACCTAGAAAAGTCAAAGGCAGAGGAGTGGGAGAGATGTGTTCACCCACTAGAGACATGAAGAATCTAGCTGAGGGCCTGGATATCAGCCATATCCTGCACAAGTCTAGCTAAAGGCCTAGAACCCAAGGTAATGTCCTCCATGAGTCCAGCCAGAAACCCAGAGCTCACAGTAATGCCTCATGCAAGCCTGTACTGAGGATCTGCACTGGGAAGGCCCAAAGGCCAGTGGTAGAAGCTGGAAAGCCTGCAGCAGAGGGGTGAAGGGACCTACGTCACCAGTCTGAAGGGGGGAAGCAATGCTCAAGGTGAAAACCAGTGTTCCCTGAGCAGAACAGCAGCCATTCCCAACAACAGTAAGGACCCACGCTCCTCCAACCAATGGAGAACAGCCAAGTTCACATCAAGAAACCCAGCCGCAGTAAGCCTCCCACAGCATACAATCTTCCCTTCCACTTATCTTTTCATGCCCATGACAATGATCCTCAGGTGGGCTTTCCACACCCAGAACCATGCTGACTCACTTCAGCTGGGCATTACAAGCTGACCCATAGTTAAGCCACCACAGTGTGGGATGGGTAGGAAGAAGTCAAGTTGATGCAGTTGCTTTTTTTTTTTTTAAGAAATGTGGCATCATCAACTTTCCATCTCTGAGTAATGAAGCAATGCGTTTATTTCAGGTGAGGAAATCAAGGAAATAATAATTTTTTAAAAATAAGGAATTGATCTGTAACAAGTAAACCAGGGCATGAACAAGACATCCACGTACAACAGAATGAATCTGAATCCTCACAGTATACAAAACTTGAGTCAAAAGTAAGTCAAAGACATAAAATGGAAAAACCAAAACTGTAAAACTCGTAGAAGAAAACAGATATAAATCTTTCTTGGCTAGGCTTGGTTATGAGTGCACACCTATAACCCCAGCACTCTGGGAGGCTGAAGCAAGAGGATCTCAAGTTCAAGCCCAGTGTGGAGAACTTAGCAAGATCCTATCTCAAAATAAAAAATAAATAAGTAAAAAGTTCAGAGGATATAGCTCAGGGCAAAAGTCCTTTATTCAATCTCAAGCACTGCAAAAACAAACAAATAAATGAGATATTATAGCTTTGGACTGGGCAATGGTTTCTTAGATATGACAACAAAATACAAGCCAAGAAAGGTCCAGTTCATCAAAATTAAAGACTTGTAGATTAAAATTATTCTCAAGAGGGTGAAAAGAAGTCATCTGGAAGAATAAGAGAAAAAAACGCATGCAAGTAGTATATCTGATAAAAATCTGGATCAGAATACATAAATAATTCTTACAACTCAACAACAAAAAAGACATATGACCCAATTTAAAAATAGAAAAAGACCTTGAATAGGCATTTTTCCAAAGAAAATATGTAAGTGGCCAATAACAACATGAAAATATCCTCCACATCATTAGTCATTAGGGAAAAATGCAATTTAAACCAATGAGTTGTGTTTTGGTTTTCATGTCAAATAGGACAGCTTTAATAAAAAATTTAAAAACAGATAAACAGAAAATCATAAGAATTGGCCAGGACATGAAGAAATTAGAACTCTCATAGACTGCTGGTGGAACTATAAATGGGGACAGATGTTAGGAGAAATACCGTGTGGCAGTTCCTCATAAAGTTAAACATAGAAATACCAATAACCCTATGTTTCCACTCAAACATATGCATATGAGAATTGGAAACATATGTTCACACAAAAACTTGTACGTGATGGTTTAGAGAAGCATTATCCATAATAGTCCAAAAAATGGAAGTAACCCAAATACACGTCAGTGGATAAATGTATAAACAAAATCCGGTATCTAATACAATAGAATGTTACTCAACCATAAAAAGAAATGAAGTACTGATACATGTGACCACATGGATGGCCTTAAGAAGCATTATGCTAAATGTAAAATACAAAAGACCATATATTATATAATTGAATTTATGTGAAATGCTCAGAACAAGAAATCCATGGAGACAGAAAGTAGTTTAGTGGTTCCCTAGGGCTGCAGGCAAGGAAGATGGAGGCGAGGAACTTAATATATACAGTATTTCTTTGTGGGTGGATGAAAATTTTCTAGAATTAGATAGGAATGATGCTTACAGAACATCATGAATGTACTGGAAACCACTGAACTGTGCCCTTTAAAATGGTAAGTTTTAAGACATGTAATCTCGGGCTGGGGATTTAGCTCAGTGGTTCTGGCACCTGTCTTGAAAACTCTACTGACTCATGTCCAGCAGCAATCAGTATCATATTCCACAGTGCCGGGCATGGTGGCTCACGCCTATAATCCCAGCACTCAGGAGGCAGAGGCAGAAGGATTGCTGTGATGTGAGTCTGAGGCTGAGCTCAAGGCCAGCCTGAACTACAAATCGAGACCCTGTCTCAAAAAAAAAAAAAAAAAGATATATGAATTTTACCTCAAAAACGGGTTGAGAATGAGGAAGCCTTGTATACTTTTAGTGCACTAAGATATCAGCTAGCATTTGGGACCCGATTGCCCCCTTAAGTATACAATACAAATTGGTGGAGAACTTTTTATAGTAGGCCCTCTGCTGGAAGGGGAGAGGAAGAAAACACAGATAGGACGAGGGTTCTGTCTGTCTTCAAGGAGTTCACAGCCTATTGGAAGACACAAATCCGTACTCCATTACCCAGACACACGAGGTTCAAGGTCACGAGGGCACAGTGCAGAGAGACGATTCTTCTGGAGCATCAAAAGAGCAGTTTATTGGGACTAGAGGGACCTGGGAAGGCCTTGCAAAGAGGAGATATTTTAGGTGGATTTTAAGCATGACAGACGCTACTGGATCGAGCACAAGCTAGATGTGCACTCTCTCAAAGACGGTCACATTAGTGGATGGTGTGATGTGAGCTGTGGGTTCTCCGTCCTTCCCGTGCTCCGCGGCGCTCTCTTATTAGACATCATCCCACATTGCACTTTGATTCTCAGTGCTTGTCTCAGAATACGCCTTCAGTGTAAAACTGAGAAGCAGAAACATTGCTCTTGAAACTGGGCGGGGTTTGGCAGGGTCCCCTGAGTTCCCTTCCTGACTCCACTTCCTGTCTGGGGCTGTCTGAGCGCATGGGACAGATGGAGCTCAGAGCTCTGCTCCTGCACTGTGTTCCTCCGCTCAGGGAACCCACCTCTGGTGCAATGACCAGATCCCTCCAACTCGTTGTCTCTGGAAGAAGTTCTGGTTCCACAGAGAAGGAAACTGCGGAGAGAAAGGGAGACCCGTCCCGTCCACCTGGGAGGAGCTGTCCCATCTGGCTCCTCTGGCAGCTGCCTGTATTTGGCTTCTATCTGGAGAGTAAACTCATTGCCATGAGTTGGGAAGCGAGGGCTCCCGGGGGAGGAGTTCGGTACTTAGTGAATTGTTTGGCCAAGAGTGCTGAGCAGAAAGCATTCCAGAAGAAAAGGCAGATTTTCGGCATGGAGCCCTGAGCCCTCCGAGGCCTCCCAGAGGAAAAGTTAACTGTGGTCCTCCGGGCGTGTGTGCTGACATTTGCTCCCCGATGCACAGAAGATAATCCTGTTTTATTGTGTTTACTATTTCGAGTCCTCAGAGCAAACATAAATGTTCTGCACAGTCAGTCCGTCCTTGGGCAGACTTTTCCTCAAAGCCGGAGATAATCCCCAGCCAGTGCACTGAACGAGGTGGTTCTCCTAAGCCCAGACCTTGTGAGTGATCAGGACCCAGAGGTATCTGGGCTCAGGCAGAACTCTGTCCTGTGTAGGAGCAATTCCGAGTATGTGACAACCTGCCTGAGATGGGGCCTCCACCAGGAGCGTGGAAAACATACCCCCAGAACTCCAGGCACAAAGAGACACGAATTTAACCCTGACTTCTTGAACCTGTGTATAATTTTTTTTAAACGTAAGAAAACTCAACTCTGATTCTACGGTCTCTAGTGTCTGGGAGATAAACGCTCTGACAGTGAGGACAGGGACCAGATGTGCAGTGGTCGGGTCAGTCTGTACTGGGATGGGTGAGGAGGGGCGCGGAGGAGGGAATCTGAACGTCGTTACTTGGAAGGGTCAAGGGGTCGGTGACAGTGGCAAGAACCAGATTTTTCCAGATGCTTTCAGGCTGAGATTTGTACTGCATAATCTGAATGCTTTTATCTGTTTCTGAAAATAGACAGGAATTTTTTCCACAGGCTGCTCCAATCTGCTGCGGAGACGTGAGGGAGGACTGCCGGAAGATAGTTGTATGCCGTCCAGTTCCCGAGCTGTTGCGACCCCCACCCCAGCCCTTCCCCACACGGGCCCGGTGGAGCCATATTATCTTAACACCTCTTGAGGCAGGGAGTCAGAAATGCTGGAAATTCTTTCCATTCTGAATTTTGTATGGCTTCTTACACACGGGGCTGGCCTATGAGAGATCGGAAGCACCTGCCTGGATAGAACAATTCTTTAAACTTTATGGGACAATGTACAGTATGTAGAAAACAGAAAAAAGAATGGCCTGGTCACGGCTTACAGTTTATCGTTGTTATCAATTCCACCCATCACTCTTCATCTGTGTCCTGCAGAGAGACTACAAAGGAGCATCATCACAAGTTGTCTGCAGAGACCTTCGGGAAGGTTCACTCTGGATTAAATCAGACTCTCTCTCAGCAGCTGGTCCCTCTCATTGAAGATCAAAAGGATACTGAACCTTCCAAGTGAACTGCTGTCAAGCAAACAGCAGAAGGATCTCTAATATTATTTACATAACATTTTCTTTATCCAATTATATATTGGTTTCTTCTTGACACAAGCTGATCTTATAAATGTGGAAAGCAAGGAACAAAGAGAAAACATTGTTAAGGATTGTGTAGAGTCAGAGAGAGACTGAGACGAAGACAAGATGATGCATCGCTTACCCCATGGATGATGCATCTAGATACTATCTCTCCTCACTCCAGGACCCTTTTCAACTGCCGCTCACTTACCCACCAAGGGTAAGAAGTCCTTTGTGCTGAGCCTTCAGGAAAGTTGCCAACTTTTTTTTTCAACCTGGAGTTTCTTGGGCTTCTAGGAAAACAGCATGAGCCTTGGAGGCTGGAAAGTTTAAGGAGTTTATTTGCAAGGTTCCTCCCAGGTAGACCTTGTTATAAACGGAAGCAAGAGAAGTGTGCTATGTTGTTGTGGGATGCTGGCAGTGCCCTGCCTCCGTGCCCTGTGATTATGAGCTCAAGCATCAGTGAAGAGGAAAAAGGGCAGGAGTAGGAGCTCAGTAATCACCTCCCTCAGGCACGATCCTTACCTGAGAAGTCTCTCACAGAAGGCTGTGCCCACAACTATGATCTGTGAGTCAGTTTCTTCATGATGTAGTCCTTTCAGCCTCAGACCTTCATAGACATTGAGCACAAAACCTTATTTCCAGCCCTCTGGGCCTCTACACCGGGTAACATGGTGTCATGAAGACCACGGGGGTCTACGGGGAAGCGCCTTTAACCAGCTGTGTGTTCAGTGCTCTGTTTCTCCGCAGCTGTCAACACCAAGTAATCAAAGAGAAAAAAGAATGGAAAGGCCCAGAGATAAGAGACAGGAGGCAAAGAAGTAGGAGGGTGAGTGAAGAGGTGAATAATTGCTTTTGAAAGTAACAGAGCATGACAAAGAGAGAATGGAACATATCCTGGTACCTCCCCTATCACACCCCAGCTTTTCTAGGATCTGGACCAACAGTCTGAGCCTTCCCAGAGACCCTCAAGCACAACCAACAGAGTTTCCAGGAAAGAGGAGCAGGAAGTTGCTTGGTGTCAGGTGTGTGGGAAGAAGTGGGCTGGTGTCTGACTCACTCCACTCAGCTGCAGGCCCCAGCACACGCAGAAGCGTGCAGATGACATCATCTGGTCGTGACTCGCACCAGACTGATTTGGTGGCATATGGGGCCAGGTGATTACCAATAGCTCTTCTTATTTTTCCCAGCAGGGCTCAAGGTAGGCAGAGGTGCAGCTCTTTTATAATAATATATAATGTCCTAGAAAGGAAAAATGAAGGACAGAGGAGGGATGGATTTAAAAGGATGCTTAATATAAGAAAAACAAACAGGCATTGTTCCCCTTGGTGCTTTGAGAGGACACAGTGTGGAAGAAAGGACATGAACTTTGGTATCAGACATATGGAGGCTTACACTTGGCTGCAGTGACCTTGAGGGAGTGATTTAACCATCTTTGACCTTCAGCTTTTTCATCTGTACAAGGAGAAAAGCAACATATCCCATACAGGTTGTGTAAAGGTAAGATGTGTACAGTCCCTGGCATCTGATGAGAGACTGATAACTGTTAGAGGTTATGATTCTACTTTCTGTTTACTCCCATCAGCACATGAGAAGCCTCACCTTGCTTCTGGATACTTTGGAAAGGAGCCTCAAGATCCACTGGTCTGAGCCTTTCCTTTTTTGGTCCAGAGAGCTGGCTGGTTGACTAGGGGACATAATGGATATAAGTTGGATGCAGAGCTGGAACTGGAGCCCCAGAATCCTCAAGCAATACTGTGACTTTTGTACAGCGAATCGGACAGTCCTCAGATAGTTAGGGTGTTTCCCTGGAAATCTGCTGACTCACAAACCATGCCTGTGTTAACTCGTTAGAAGAAAGCTTGAGGGAAAGATGAATGGACTGAGGTCTCCACTTTGCTCCTCCTCCACCTCCCTACAACCCCAGGCCGTGGAGGGAAGCAGCTATCTCACAGGCACTAACAGGGGCAGCAGAAGGATTTCTGCTTACAATCGAGCTGGGGCTCCATCAAGCTTCACAGGAAGAGCTTTTCTGCTTCCCTAGAAGGTGGACATGCTATGTGGGCTGATCTGTCCACTCACTGTGGCTACTCAGGTTTCATCCAGTGGTGATACCAGAAGTCATCGTAACCCTCTTCACGCTCATGAAGGTCTAAAACTGGCCAGAACTTAACGACGCTTAAACTACTAATGGAAAATGAGTCAACTCCGAGGCTCTTAAAGAGCCATTTAAATGACATCTCCACGGACCTTGAGGCAAGTCTATGAGGCCTTGTGGAAAGGAAGGAGGGTTTGGCTCATCCTGAGCTGCAGTTCCTTGAGGCTGGTTGGGATGGAGCCAGGTATGAGAGAAATAACCCCAGGGAGAAGCCAGGAGATGGGAGAAGGAGCAGGCCCCCTGTGGGATCGCACTGAGTGTGATCTCCACCTGAGGCATGTTCAGCCTTGAGCTGGTGGAGAAGAGAGGCAGCCTGCGGTCTGAAGGGGGATTCTTCTGTCCCTTTGAAAGGGGCACTCTGTCCACTCCAGCGAAGTCGTTCTTCTGAGAAATGGGCTGGGTGCGTTGCCAGAGGCTAGTCTGCGTAAGAGCTGGGCACAGAGGCTTCCTGCTGGCCAGATTCTTTGAGGCAGGCGTGGGAGGTCTTCCCGCTGACACCAAGTGGACTTCCTGGCCCTAACCCGCCAGGGTCAGTGCATGCAGGCGGCACAGGTCAGGCCAGAGGGAGTGGCAGGGCCCTTGCCAGGTCAGGGGCCAATTCGCCTCAGGCAGGAGGTTCCTTTTCCTTTCCCCTCACAACTGGCTGGGGGGAAATCACTTCTCCGCCCAGGTTTCCTTTTCATGCCTACGAGAGAGGTCAGGCTTGGGCTCTGTAGGATGGGAGAAGACTGCGTCCCTTCCCCTCCAGCTCCTTTGCACACACGCATGCGCACGCGTGCGCGCGCACACCCCCCCCCACGCATGCGCACACGGTTTTCCCTCTTGACTATCTGCTCAGCCTAGTTTCCTTCCATGACTGGGCGCTTGGAATCCACCGCCGAGCTCGTGTTTCTCTAAAAATAGCCGCGTCGGACGTGATGAATGGGGAGGTATTTGCTCCCCTTCTCCTGCCTCAGTCTGAATCACGCTGGGAAATGACATTCTGTTAACACAAGCACTTTTGTTTCCTCCTGTACTCTTTCGCCATCCGGAAGGGCCTGGCTAGGCCCGGCTTTCGATTTTTAAAGCCTCCCGAGGGTCCACCCAACACCCTCGGCTGGGTGACATTAAGGAAAGTCACAGAAGGAGAGAAAGGGACAGGAGTAACCCGTGTCTCCCCCTGGAGAATGCGAAGGACGTGCTGGAGCACAGGCTGCGCACACACCCTCCCCAGAGCGCACCAGGCCAGAAGCGTCCGGAGGCCAGCTCAGCCCTGCTCAGCACCTGGCTCGGGAAGCCACTTAATGACCTGCTGCAGAGTAGAGCAAGGAAGCGTCCCAGGTGTGACTTAATGGCTCTCTGCTTCCCGCGACCCCGGCTCCACTCGGATTCCGCCTGGAGTCAGGGGTCAGATACAACCAGCCTCTCAAGCTGGGCAGGGAGCCGTCTGGGAAACATTTGAAGTTTCCTTATCACAGGCAGTTTGACTTCCCTTGACCTTGTGCCGAGCTCTGTGTGAACCAGGACAATGACCCCTGCTGTTTGCATCACCTCTAATCCCGGATTTTGGTGTCTGGCTCACAGGAGATTTTTTGGATAAGTTCTATTTAAATAAATAGCTCTGAAGGAGAGAGGCTCAGGAGGTGAACTAGTGTTTCTGGACTTTTAAACACAAAGGCGGAGCATTGGGTCTTTGGACTCTACTCAGTGCGGCAAAGCCCACCCCCAGCCTGAGAAAGGTCCTGTTTTAGAGCTCACCGCAAGCCTGAGAAAAGTCCTGCCTCAGAGCTCACCCGGCAGCCCGGATTCTGTCCCAGCTCAAGGCCCCAGAAGGGCTGGCCCACTCTTCCCCAAGAAGCCCTCAGCTCTTCTTTAAGGATTTTCTGCTTGAATTTGCATGGAGTCTTGATTTGATGGACTCTGTTTTAAATGACCTTTCTGACCCCGTACTGAACAGATCCTCTTAACCTTTAACTTGTTCTTAAAGAAAATGATGAATGCTCTTGGCTTCCACTGTACACCCATAAATAATCAGCCTACCGGTTCTGAGCTTTTCATCATTTGATGAAGGCAGGAGATAGCCACATGCTTCAGTCTGTGAGTCTGTAAATGCACAGGGACTCTGGGGGGTCCCAGTGGTCACCTGTGTGTGATATTACCCTCCTCCCCTGCACATCCCCATCCTGACCCCAGACCCACTCATCTCTGCCCTGTAAGGAAGTGGTGAACGTGTGAACTTGAGACCAAAAGTCTCCACTCCCAGGGAGCTCCAGAGGGGCACCTCGCTGGCGGGAAATGGTGGCAGCAGATAGGCCAGCGATACCAAGCAATGGTTGAGCACAATCCTGAGCCCAGAGACCCAGACAGGTGAGCCCAGAAGAAAACACAGGCTCATTCACATAAAGAAGAGCCAAAGATGGGAAACACTCTGTTACAAGATAGAGAGATGTCACTGGAAATTCTGATTCCCAAAGTCGGGCACCGGTATGCTGTGCCCCATGTCTCCCACCCTCTGGGTGCCAGAGATTGATGGAGACGTGGGAGGAATTTGAGCTCGAGAAGGACGCCTTGGCTCCAGGTTGAGGGTCACTCTTGTGACCATAGTATCTTTATCTTTATAGGGAAACTGAGGTTGGTCTCCTACCATGTGGTGCTGAGAGATTTCTGTATTTGTTAAAGGAACCAGCTGATAGGGAGACGTTGAACAACCTCTGTGGCTTTTAGGTGAAGGTTGATGGGGTTCAAGTTGTCTGTAAAAAGGTGGCTTCTTTCTGTCCTTTCAGCTTCCCCAGAACTACTTATAACAGATTGGCAGTTCAAAGAGGGCCTCTTAGGGGCCATTCTTAGCGCTCAGATTTGCCCTGAAATCCCATCCAGCACTCCTCATCAGACCCTTCCTTCTCATTCCAGTCTGCCCTTTCTTCCTCTTCCAACTATGCAGAACCATCACTGAGATGCAGTAACTTCAAGGAGAAACTCACTTCGGCTCAGAGTTCCCTGGGCTTCAGTCCATAGCCAGCGGCTCCACTGCAGAAACCACTTGGTGGCAGAGCCAGGTAGAGGAAAGCAGCTCCCAGCATGGCAGCCGGGAGGCAGAGAGCATGGAGAAGCCAGGGAGGGGACACACCTTTCCAGGTCACATCCACCCCATGGCAAGTCTGCTGGTGCAGCCCCCAATCCAGTCATCTTTCACACCACGACGTAGTCTTAGAACTCAAGTGTAACACTGTCACAGCAGCAGAAAAGAGACTAAGGTAAAAGGTGGACCCTGGTATCAAGCTTCTCTTTTCCCAAGTCAGCTTCCCTGAGGATCTTGGCACCCTCTCTTGCTCTTTTGGTTTCTTTGATGGTCACATCCTAAAGGCCTTACCTGAGTCAGCTCATGCTTCTTTCATTCTTTTCCATATTTCTTGTTTGGACTTGTGGTATTGTGCCACCACCTTATTGGTCTTGCCCCTTCTCCAAGAGTCTTATTTCTATGGTTACTTGAGCTCTCATATCAACTACCAGTTAATATGGAAAATTGGCCCCAAGAGGTCACGCACACTAACCTCTCCCTCTAGACTGTCTCTATTGAGAAGGGGTTGCCCATAGTCTTTAGTAGGCTGGCAAACCTTACCCGCTATTGGCAAGACAGTGGGAGACCATTCTGGATGTTTCCAGAGTAGATAAATGTTGGTCTGATAAGCAGAAATTCCCAGCACTGATCAGTTGCATATACATGTGGCACTCACTTCTGCCAAGTGCTCTCTATTTGTAGGAGCAGGTCACCCCCTTGCTAAGCATGTCACTCCCTTACTGAGGGTGAACTGTTTAGGCGGTTTTTGATCTGTATGTGAAAAAGCAACCAAAGTCCCTCCAGTAGGCAGCTGATCTGCTAGTTCTCTCCTTTCTTCTCTGACTTTAGATGACAAATAGCCCTCATCTCCTGAGTAAAGAGTGACTATTCTAAAACTAGAGGGCAAGTGTAGGTTTTCCCAAAAAAGTGTTTTTAAAACTTAGACCTTGCAACTTAACCTTTCTCTCAGCATGGTAGGCTTCTAGGCAAGTAATTTCATTGCTGGAAAGACAAATGAAAGATTAAGTGAACACCTCCTGGGGCTATGGCTGGTGACTTGACAAGTCATTTATTCCAGGGCACAGCGTGGCTTTTTGCCAGGCCCTTCACTATCAGCTCAGCCAAGGAGAAACCTGAGTGGGGTGGATGACCCGCAGCACGGGTCCTCACTCCCCAGAAAGGTCTTCCCGCAACTGGTGGATGTGCACAATTAATAATGCCTTTGGAGATGATGATTTGAGCTCATGGGAGAAGAAGACTCAGTCCAAGTAGAGTCTGGTAAGCTCTGACATTCCATCCTCCAGGGTCCTACAATCACACTGAGCCAGCTCAACAGCTGCACGGTCCTATTACAGCCTCTTCCTCATGAGCCAGCTTGTCATTGAATCCATCACCAAATTCCAGCTTTTCTCAGACCGAAGGAACCTTGCAGTGGGAAGAGCTGGGATTGGTCAGATGGAAGGCAAGGGTGTGTTGCCAAGGCCAGAAGCACCTTCTAACAATTTTGTCCCCATCTCCCTCATTTTATTCAGGAAAAAAACAGATTCAGGAAGAGGAGAGAATTTTCCAAGGTAACCATGGAAGAGGTACAGAAAGAGGATGAGACTGTCAAACCCCAGAACCACAGGACTAAGGTGCCCATAGCTCTCTCAGAGTTGCAGTTCTCCGTGATGTGATTTGTACAGAATCCCTGAGCATGAGGTTGTAAGCCAGAGGGGCAGAAATGAAGTCTTGCTAGTGAAAAGAAATGAAGCTGGATCAACAGTCTGCCAGGAGGAGAAATCTTATCATTCTAGAGAGGAAATTAGGAGGGGGTGGGGGCCAAATCCACCTTGAACAGGATAAAACAAGTCACCTGGGTCTGAGAGGCAGGAAAGAATCCAAATTAGTAAAATCTTTGCATAGGACCTCTCTCGGTCAGTTTTCCTTCACTGTGACAAAATACTCAATACTCAAAACTTAAAGGAGAAGGAGTTTATTTTGGTTCATGATTTTAGTTCCTGATTGACTGGCTCCAAAGCAGAAACAGGCCATGGAAGAAAAGGTACTCAATCTGTGGCAGCCAGAAAGCAGAGAGGAGAGAGAACCAGGGACAGGGATACACCTTTTAGGCCACACTCCTGCTCACCGCTTCTAACCAGGCCCAAATTCCTCATGACAAGTCCACTGTGGACTCATCTGTGGACTCATCTCCTGACAAGTATAGCACTTCCGTAGTCTAATCACCTTCTGACCAGTAGCAGTCTGGGAGGATATTTTAGATCTGATCCATAACTGAAAAAAAAATCATTAGACATTCAACAGAAACTGTAAGCAGATGCTTAGCACAGGGTATTATGCTATTGTATTGGTGGTACAGGGTCAAGGGGATAAACCAGGGCAGAGTGGCCAGTGCTTGCCAATGTTCCTGTTTTTATAGGTACACACATGTGGATGTGTGTCAAGGAATAGCATATTTTATAAAGCTAGATTTATTTTCTTTATTCGGAGATCATGTTGTCATGTCTTGTCTTCTGGGGCTCTTGTTAACATAGTTCTCAATTTTTAATTGAGAACTCTCAATAAAATGAGAAACTCCTCTCAATAAAAAGTTGGTGATACACTTAACACTCTTGAGTATTTTGAAACTTCGTTGCATGATGAAATCTAAAAATCTGGTGAACATAGATATGGTTGAAAGGATTCGGGATTGAAGGATGGGGAGACAGGTTCGAATCTGGGTTCATTCATTTATTAGGTATATGACCTGGGGCCAGCTCCATAGCACTCAGAGTTCAAGTTTCCTACCTGTAATATAAACTTTCTCTGGGAGAGTGAGGGCTTCATGTGGAAGTTCTCAGAAATGTTATTCTCCTCATCTCTTAGAAACTACTCGTATAAGTGTGCTTTCTACAATGTGCTGTGTGAGATGCAGCAGACCTGTGGTAGCCTCCATTCTCAAGGTGGAAAAAATGTTGCGACTGAGAAAGCCTACCTCTCCAGAGATCACAAGAGGGGACCTAAAATATCTTCCCTTTTCCCTGGAAGAGATTCTTTGGTGAGGTGACAGTGACAGAAATTTTCAGATATTGCTTTCCCCAGTTCACATTATATTGTTTTTCCATGGCTGGTTTCAGTTTATACTAAGACTCCCTCAAAGCTCATAAAATTCCCTTTAAAATCTCATAAAATTTCACCTGTGGATGTTTATTGCTCACAGGATGTGAGCTATGTCCGCTTGGGTTTGATAGATTTACCATTATTAAGCTTGGGCTCCCATATCCCACCAGCTTTATGAAGATGGCTGCCTCCTGGTTGGACGCACTAGGCAATGCACTTCATCTCTCAATGAAGAAATATTTTTGGCTCCTTAGAATTGAGCTCAGCTAGTGGACAAGGACTTTTCCTCTCAGCCTCCTGAGGTTCGTGAGTTGGATCCAGCTCTGGGCCATGGATGTGCTCTGCAAAGCTCACCCCAAGCTCACCCTGGCCTCTTAGGTCCCTCACAGATGCCATTCCCAGGAGTCCATTCATGCACGTTATGTTGACCTGGACAACCACAGGCATTAGAGACATCATAGGACCATTAACAGATCCTCTTGCTGAGGTCAAGGACAGCACTCAAGTATGCAAAGACCCAAATTTACTCACGTTCATCTCTGGAATAATATTCACTCATTTAGTCTTATACTGATAATCCTACAAATATTTGCAGAAATAGATCATATCTCTCCTTTAATCCCCTCTTTTTCAAGCTAGACACCATCAAATCATGAATCTGACTTTAAGAACTTTGTTTTTAGAATCTTTACCCTCATGGGTTGTCCCTTTTGGTGTCCCACTGGGATGTGTGTCTGAGGCACAAAGGAGTCCAAAAGAGTCTTTAGGATGGTCTCAGTCCAGCTGACTTCAGATCCTTGTTATAGGATGGAAACTGAATGAGCATGTGCAGAGGCACTTCAGAAGGGTCAGGAAGGCCCAAGGCTCATGGTAAGCTCAGACAAGTTCAGACCAGCCCAGCAAAGCTTAGCCCAGAGAAATCCAATGAGCCAGTCAGAGCTCCTTGATCAGAGAATGCTGAGCAATTTGGGGGTGTAGGTGGTACCATGAAAATCAAGGAAAAAGTGTAGAGATACAAACTGGGGATGTGCAGAGGAAGGGGACAGCCTCAACTAAAGGTAAATCGCGTGCATAGCTCAAGAAAGAAAGTGGAGGAAGAGCAGACTTGAAAAACTGTTATTGAAGTCTCAGTTTTAACAGCAGATGTGATCAGTACTGAAGTCATCTCTGTTATCTGTTTTATCTGTATTACTTTGCTCAGAAGTGTGGAACCCAACTCACATATACCTAAACACAGAGAAAATTTCTTGGTTTATACATCTCCAGTACTAAAATTGAAGGTAGCTCCAGCCTCAGGAGCTGCTGGATCAAGGAGATTGTCTCTCGGTTCCAAATTAATGTTCTTTTCAGGCAGATATTCCAAGTTGTGGCTTCCAGCAACTTTTGTTTACTGCCTACAGCTTCAAATTCAACTGAAAATAAGCCTCTATTTCCTAAGAATTTTCCTAAGAAAAAAAAAAAAAGGTCCCAGGATTAGATCATGTCCACATGTCTGGAGCTCAGAGGTAGAAGTCCAGCCACGCGAGGCAGAGTGCTGGCGGGCAGTTTCCCAGAGGGAAATGGGTGGATCTGCAGGAGCACAGATGGTAGACATCCACACTCCAGATTCGTTCTGGAGCTGGGGACAGCAGGCCTGAGATGGGTCAGGGAGAAAAGCTGGGAGTGGCAATGAGTTAAACATATCTGCCAGCTGAAAAGCTTCCTCTGTCAAAACCCTGCCCAGCACTTCAGACCATGGCCCGAACAGCAAGGCGGACAAAGGAACCTCACCGGTACACAAAAGCTCGAGCCTAGATTGCCGGCATCATTCTGAAGGCTCCATCTTACTGAGCCCTCAGGTGATGCCCCCAAGTGTGCTTGTGGATTGTCCTCCAGGCACTCTGTGTCCATCCTTGCTCAGCTATGGTATTGTATATTCAGGGCTTTGTTCTAGCTGACTCCTCTCCAACATCAGGGGACACTTTGGAGGGTGAAGAAAGCACATTTAAAGCAGTCTTGCTTCTCTTCGTCTCTCTCTTCTTCTGGAAATAATCATAGCAAAGCCTCACTGTAATTTTAAGATGCCAGGCCTGGCTCAGTTTGGGAAGCCTGCGTCTGACCTGAACATGGCGGCTCAGGACTCTATTCAGCCCTGGTTGTTTATCTTCCCCTGGTCTTAGTCCCAATTCTCTCTCTTGAAGGCCTCTGGGAAGACAAGAACCCCTCAAAGCAGAGGCTTCTGGAGGAGTCAGGGTGACTTCGTCTTGTCCCTCCCAGGAACATTCTGGTTTCTTCTTTTTGGATAACAAGGGTCTGTCCTACCCTTACCCCCCTCCACACTTCCACTCTTCTGGCTGGAAAGTTCCCTGACAAAGTCAAGACAGAAGTGACAAATTATATATGGACCACATTCCTGTCTCTCCTCCTCTTGGCTCCCCTCAGGCTAGGGAGTCTGGAAAATGTCAGTGACTCAGAAAGAGCTGAATGGGTTCTTCGTGCTCTGCGTTCAGTGCCAGGGAGCAGAGCACTGGACAGACCAAGACCTGAGCGTAGGAAGAAAGAACCCAGCCATAGTACAGGACTTCCACAGTGAAGTGTTCAGGAAGAGGGCTGGGCAGACCCTCCCACGCTCACGGACCTCCTTGCTCCTAGAAGCCATGCAGAGCAGGGTTCCGCCAGCTGCATGTGTTCAGCCAAGGGCCACAGGATTCCCCCTGTGTTCCTGTGGCCTGTTCCTGTTGTGGGCAGTTTGAGTGGGGAGTAACAGCTTTGAACAACTCAGACAATCAGGCTGGGGCTGAGCAAACTCTTGAGGCACGGACAGATGTCACTTGTCACATTCAGAGGTGACAAACAGGCAGCTACGGACCAAAGGCCCACAGGGGACATTAACATGCACCACAGTGTTGTTCAGGATATTCCATAGAGGCTAGCCATCCTATGGGCATCCCCGGGCCTTGGCCACAGTCACTGGAGATGGCTCACTGGGGCACAGCTTCATGACCCTCCCCAGGGCCCTCATCCTGCCCCCTGTACCCTAGTCCATGGATTTCTCCTAGGACCCTGCCCTAACCAGCTCCTGTCCATTTCCAAACCCAGTGGGCCCTTCTGTGGTCTCTCTGGAGACAGGAACTCAGCAGGGTGATCCGATCTCCTCACAGGCTCTTCCCAGTCCGTGTGGAATGGAAGCTCTCTTGTGACCTTCAGGGCTGCTCCATTTTGATGAGAACCTTTCCTTTTTTTTTTTCAGAAGAGACCTCTTTATATGAATAAAATAATTGCTTTGCAAAAATTTAAATTCAATACTTAAAAAAAAATTGACTTTTCCTTTTGGTCTTTCTGTTTGGACAATCCTAATTCTCCCCCAAATGATAGATGTCTTGAAGAGAATAAGACTAGGAAATTGCTATTTTTCTAAACCAGAAAAGCACAAGCCAGGTACGGTGAGACATCTCTAATCTCAACCACTCTGGATGCTGAGGCAGGAGGGTCACAAGATGGAGGCCCCTGTAGGTAATTTAGTGAGAACCTTTCTCAAATAATAAGAGTTGGACTGGGCATCTAGCTCAGTGGCACTGTGCCTACCCAGCAAGTGAGAGGGCCTGAGTTCAAACCCTGGTACCAAAATAATTACAGTAATAAGGGTTAGAGATGTAGCTCACTACTAGAGTGTTAGTCTAGCGTGGATGAGGGCTCTGGAGTCAATCTCTAGTTCTGGGAAAAAAAGAAGGAAGGAAGGAAAACAGCCTCAAAGACTGATTTTTCAGTACTTATTACATTTAATTTTTATTTATTCTTTGTAGCCACATAATGGACCAATAGAACATTTACCTCTATTAAAAAAACCTTTGGTTTTTATATAGTAATTATTGAGATATTTTTCAAAATAGCCTACAATTTGGTCATTTAAAGTGTATGATTCAATGCACATTATAAAGTCATGCTCATATGGCATTGTCACAAAATTCTCATCCAAGCAGTGCTTTTGGCAAGCAGACACTTGGATATGTGTTTCTTTTTACTTTTTCTAAAATTGATTTTATTGGTACATTTTATATACACGTTGTGATCACAATCGACACTGAGAATTTGTACCAGTACATGGCACAATTTAATTCTCATTTTTTCCCATTCTCCTGCCCCTTCCAACCCCACCCCATATATATGTAAACTTTGTTTCCTTTTTATTAAATCATCACATTTTTTCCTTTCCCTTCTTTACTTACCCCTAGCTGGATGTGTGTTTCATGCTACGCAAGGTCCAGGTTCACAAGCTAAACTGCCCAGTGTAGAATCCAGCCCAGGAGTGTGTAAAACCAAGCTGTTCCGGGCAAAGGGCGATCTCATTCATTCCTGAGCCCAGTCCTGGCATACATTACATTATGTAATCTTCCAGAGAAGATTCTTCCTAGACAGAATATTTTCCCCATTATTTTCAGATCAAGTTACTAAGGTTCAAAGCCACCCAGCTAGCCAATGGCACAGCTGCAGACGGTGCAAGTCTGCATGAACTCAAGCTACTTTTTCCAAAGCTCTCTCCTACCTAGACTGCCTTGGGGCAGCCTGAGAGCTGTCTTAAAAGGTTTTTCTACTGGTAGGTTAGCTTAGGAAGTTCTCCAGCATTGTGAGAGCCACTGGGGGAAAGTTATGTGAGACTGGGGTTTCTAACATGGGATTTGAAGTTATTTGTTGGTCTGTGACAAACAGAAGTTGAATGTCAAGAGGTTTGGAGAAAACTTTTGTCATGAACTCTCAGCCCAAAGAGCAGTGGCCCAACCCAGTGTCACAGGAACAGAGAGGAGAGATCTGGGGGGTTTGACCCTGGTGCGCTCTCCTGCATAGATCATAGCAGGCCGTAGACAGGTTTGCTTGTAGTGTAGGCCAATCTTCTTCATCTTCATCTTTCTCTGGACCTTTTGAATACATTTGTATATTTTCTTATGCCTTATTACATTTTTAAATGGGCTTGTTTCATTTCTTTCTATTCTCATAAAGCTCTTATGGTATAGCTTTCAAAGATTAACAGTATTTAGAATTGGTAACTAGATTGGAAGAAATCTTATTTATCTTTGGTGAGATTTAAAATGGTATGCTCCATGGAGAAGGCAATTGGCCATATCTATAAAAAGCTTAAATAGGTAAATACACCAATCTAGCAGTTTAAGCTCATGAAATCAGTGCTATGGAGATTCTTGCACAATTGTGCAAAGATACATGTTCAGGGTTGGCTTTTAGAGCTGTTTTTGTAGTTGTGACTATTTAGAAACAATTAAAATATTTATAGAAAAGGGGATGGTTATATAAACTGGTGCATCCATCAAAGGACTCTATATAGCTGTTAAAGTGATATCACTATATCTCCATAGAGATATCAAAGATAATTTATCTGTAAATACTTGAAAGATTTGCAAATTATAATAGTCAATATTGATTATCAACTTACTATGTATCAGACATTGGTGCCTTCATTCATTGCCATATTTAATTCTCAAAGCAACCATATGAACTGTACTATTGTCCTAATCTTCAGTTGACTTTATAAAAATTTACAAGTCTTATCCCAATTCCACACACCCCAAAGGCAGCCAGGCCAAGATGAAAACTCAAACCTATCTGATTTCCCATATAATCAATCACATTTTTGTAGAAAGGATGAAACAATATATGTATGCACGGAGGTTAACACAGAGGCGAGCAAAACGTTGGCTTGCTATATTGGTTAGAGTTCACTACAGGAACATATCTAGTGTAAAACACATACATATGAGAGATGTAAAGGATTTATGAGTAAATAGCTGCCTGCAAGATCAGGGATAGAAGAGCCCAAAATGGCTGCCTGTGTGCTGGAGAGTTGGAGGATTCAGTCAAAGGCTGAAGATCTGGAGCTCCCTGCAAAGGCTGGTGGGAGTCCACATCAGAAAGCTGAACAGTCTGCACTCAAAGCCCCAAGGAGCTAGAGACAAACCTGCAACAGCAATAGTGAAGACTAGAGCTCTTCTAAAGAAGCAAAAAGAGAAGACTTCCTTTATCTTTTCCTTTTTTAATCCATCCAGGCTGCAAGCCTATTGGTTGATGCCACCCACATGGAGGTGGGTCTTCCCACTTCAGCTTGTGACTTTCACATTCACCTTCCGACTCATCCTGCACTGTGCTCCACTACTCTGCTGTTTCTTAATTCATTAAAGTTGACATCACATTTAACTATGTCACCTGGTGGATTGATCTTTATCCTCATTACCTCCTTGGGGGTCTACCTTCTCTCCTTCCCTTTCAAGTAGAGCTAATTACCTCTTCTTGGGTGTTTTCAGGATGCTTATGAAGACTCCCAAACTCCCATCACTAACCCATCTTAGATGTTAGTTCATGTTCGTCATCTCTGAAGTTTCCTCTTCATCACCCTCTGCCAGCACCAGCACAGCTGGTCCTGTAGGCCCAACAGCAGTGGCTACAACATATGATGTTAGTTTCTTCTACCCAATTTGAAGAGACCTATGAAGCAACATGTGTCTTTCAGGATTGTTAGGGGATTTTACAAATCCAAAACAACACATAGCAGAGTAACAGTTCAACTGGTTTCTAAAATACCACCACCTGGGGTAAATGCAGGCCAGCTGTTAAGCAGCTGTCTCACATCAGCCCTCAGAGCCAGAGGTGGAGCAGAGCTGCAATTCAACATTATAAAGAGGAGCAAGGGACACACATGAAAGGAGCAGCAAAGCCCAGGAGAGCTGCAGCCCAGGCACTTGGCTTGGGTTTTCTTTGTCTTTCTAGTTTTATTATAAATACAGTCATATAAAAATAAGTACCACTCTACTTTTGTACAACACTTTATAATTTAAGTATTTCCCATGCATTGTCTCCTTCTACCCCTTTGCATTTAATATCGTTTAAAAATTAACTAAATGTTAAACATATTTATAATTTCCCCATTCAACCCACATAGGTTCCACAAACATTGTCTGTCATCATCTTATAAATATAACACAGGCCAAAAAGTGATCTTTATAGTGCTTTTCTCGTGTCTCTTTCTAAAGCAGTTTTTTCTCCTCTGGCCAGTTCTCTTGACACTGTAACTATAGGCTTCTGCAATTGTGCTTTCCTGCCTAGAGCTCTAAGAGCATAATCTTTTGTTCCCTTTTCAGCTTACCTTTGAGAAAGGGCTTGTTCATTACTCCTGTGGCTCGCCTCTTTCCCTCCTTCTGCAAGGGGGACAATGACAGAGAGATAAAGGGTCACCTGATAATGTCCTCCCCTGTCCCTCCCTCTGCTGTCTTTCTGCTCTTCCTGCTGTGCATCTTGGTCCGGGTCCCCCTTTCCCTCATTTGGTGTCTTCAAGCCTCGGTTCCTGCATCTGTGAGATTAGTACAGAGTGGCAGTGACTTTAAGGGCAATCCAGGGTGTGGCAGAGCCTGCACCCTGGCGTGGCATCGGTGCCCAGAGGTCTCACTTCTCCAACCACCCTGGAACTCTTACTTCTTTTGTCACTAACAAAGAGAGCAGGACAAGACATTGATCACAGAGCCGACGTGTCATGCCAGCTTTTTCTACTTGGACTAGACTTTCATTTCTGCCACAGAAAATGGGGAAGATAAAATCTTCCTCCTTTTTAGTAATGTCCTTGTCAGGGGCAAGGAGAAGATGTGTAACAATGCTGTCTGTACTGAGGGAGATACCCCAGCACCATTCGTAAAGGCAAAGCAAGCTCCAAGACAAACCTGTTTTCCTGTTTCTTTAAAACATTTCTCATCACTTTTTAGGATTTTTTAAAGCAATAAAATATACATATCATAACAATTATCCTATCAACCATTTAACAATGTATTTTCATTAGTGCCTATTAATTTTCCAAAGTATTGGGTTTCAAGATGGTACTTTTGTACAGGCATTGTAACATATTTTCATCATATCCAGGCTTGTTCCCATTCTCTTCTTGCTTAATAAAGGCCTCCTTTATTTTTTTATGTCATCTTTGTTAGTTCCCACATCTGAGAGAGCACATGTAATAATTGTCTTTCTGAGA
>PVIR01000848.1:110071-148551 GCA_004026965.1 Petromus typicus | reverse complement strand
ATGTTCTGGACAGGCCTGTGCCTGTGGGCCTTGGGTGTCCAGTGACCTGGATCAAAGTCCAGGCCCAGGGCAACTGTGAGGAGAAGGCACAGATCCTTTGCCCAGGCCTGGGTTAACAGGTCCCACAAATGGGATGTGGTCTGCGAGATGCTCCCCCAGGACCTTCTGTGGCTACCTAGGGTTTGCACTGGATTTAGACCACAACATTGCACAAGTTAGATTTGATCAACAGATGATAAAGACAAGTAGGGTTGACAGTAATCAGATGACAAGCGCCGGCGGCCCACTAGCGCTGTTCCTGGCCAGGCCTTATCTCAGCAAGAGGTTCACCCCCCTTGCCTCTGAGCCGGACCTCACCAGGCCTGGGAGGAGAGCCCACAATCAGCAGTCAGATCACCAACCACAATCAACTCTCCTTGTCCGGCCCACACTTTACCTCCAGACTACAGCCCGGAATGCCCTCAATTCTTGTTTTTGTTTTTAGTCAAAAAGGAAATCACAGTACATGTTGTTTCTTGGTAAGACAAACAAAGAACAAACCAATCCAGCAGCTCATTTTAACACTTGGATGAGAAAAAAAAAAGAAGTGTACTTCATTATGGGAATAGAAAATAAGTAATTTGGGGCTTCTGTGCCTCTAGAAGCTTCTCACTGACAGGAAGGTTGGGAACTGACTTCACTCATCGCTCTCGGGACCTGAGTCTCAGGCACAAGCCCAGGGCTCAGTCCTTGGAAAGCGCAAGGGCAGCTGCGGAGGAGTGGCAGCAGCTCCGAGCTCCCTAGGGCTGTGTCTCTCTCAGTCCAGGGCCCAGGCCCATGAGGAACGGGATGCCAGCTGCTCCCAAACTCCCCCCAGCTTCCAGTCCCTTCAAGAAGCCACACTTCTTTGCAGGCCTGGCTGCTCCTGCCAAGGAGAAGGAAGCCCGAGGAGAGGAGGGCGCAAACTCTGAGCACTGTTGGATGCGAGGCCCGAGGATCCAGGCAGCCGGGGCCCCTCCTCACACAGGTCCCTCCAGCTGCCAGGTGCCAGTTTCTCCTTGCCCCAGAAGGCCAGGGAGCGATGGCGGCGGCAGGACTACAAAGCTGTAAGATATTTTACGTCCTCACATCTCAGCAGAGTCGGCTTTTCCCAACCCCAGTGTCCCCCTCTGCAGACTCCAACTCGCTCCTCGCTGACAGACTTTCACAGTGTGCTTGAAAAGAAGCCGGTCCATCTGCAAAGGTCATGAGCTCCCTGGTCTTACTCTTTCTCCCTCTGTTGCTGGGGATCGAACTCAGGACCTCCATGCTGAGCTACAGCCCCAGCTCAGTCATCTGGACAGAAAGGTCTCTTTAACTCACTAAACTGCCCAGGCTAGACTCAAGCTTGCAATCTTCCTGCCTCAGCCTCCTGGACTGCTGAGATACCAGGCGTGTGCCACCGAACCTGGCTTACCCTTGGGGACAAGGGAGGTTTCAGGTGCATTAGCATGGTCCTCCAACTCCTCTCCCCTCTGAGCGAGGCTGGGGGACTGGGCTTCAGGGCCAGCAGAAACCCACAGATCTATTGCCCAGAGCCAAACATGCCACAGATTTCAAAACCTCCACAGGAAACCAAGGACGTAAAATATCTTCATCATTTTCACCGATCACGTGAGAAATGATCATATATTAGATACACTGGGTTAAATAACATAACATTAAAATGGATTCTACCTGTTTGTACTACAGGAAGCTACCAGAAATTTTCAAATTATGCACATGACTTACATTGCTAAAGGGCAGCATCATTTAGAAGGACCTTTAAGCTGAGCTTGACGAGTACATCAGGGAAGGCTTCCTGGAGGAGGCTAGTTCTGAGCAAATAAAATATTAGCGTGGACCAAGCAGCCTCCACGTGCCTGGAACTCTAGAACACTCTGACTAGTCCATCGTGAAACCACAGGTGCTGTGCTGTCTCCCGTTTCCCCAGCAGGGTCTCCAGGGCTGGGAAAGGTCCAGACATTGTCTGAGCCCCTCAGAAACCGGCTGGGGTGCCCAACCTGCCACCCAGACTTCCAAATGTCTCTCCTGCAAACGGGTGGACAGCCCGCCAGGCTCTGCTCCAGCTCCGCCAACCATCTGAGTCATGTTTCTGTGTCGTGCACAGAAAAATCCAGCTACAGAGAGGGAGCCGCTCACGACAACAGGCAGCTCAGAAATGAGTTTCAGGGAAATGGCACCTGTGCCACTGGGGGGCTGCTGCCAGCTGCTGAGGTTTCACCCACGTGCCTGCTTCTGTGGAAACATGTCACAGGCCATGCAGAGGGGACACAGGAGCCCCACGAGCATGACCTGAGTCTGCCCGACCTCAGAACGTATGGGGCTGGAGGTCGCTGGCTCCTGAAGTCTGTTTCTGACACTGAGCAAGTGCCGAGCCAAACCCACTAGAGGGTCAGGCCCAGTTAGTGGCTCCGCCCAGATGGGCACATTTGCCTATCACCCTGGGGTCACCAGGTGTGACCTCACACACTAAACCACTCGAGCTTTCAAACCATAAAAGCTACCCCTGCTCATTGACTAGGTGTATGGAAAGCTAGGTAGGTACACATACCTCACATGTACAAACCTCGCATGCACACACATGCACACACAGGCTCTCACAACCTTATAAATCAGTGCACCAAGTTCACCAGTCAGCTCGGAGTCTGCAAGACACACAATATAAATTACAACGGTGAGCTCGCTTCACATGGAACAGAGCTGCTGCTTTTCACGGGCCTCATTTATCTTATTATTTAGCCAGATTCCTAAAGTGCATCTGCAAACTGCCTGAGCCTTCGGTGTAGGGCCGACAAGGGTCCGCTTCAGACCCCACACAGAATCTCAAGGTCCCATGGCCCTGCTGTCCAGTGAGGCAGGTTGGCTGGGCCCAGGCCCCACAGCCCAGTCTGTCCGTCCTCTCCTCCAGCCCACATCACATGTACCTGTAGTGTGCCTGTCCATCCTGGCTCACCCGGCAATCCGGCCAGGGCAGCTTTGTGCTTTGGGAGTAATGGAGCTGCTAACCACAGCAAAAAGCGGCAGAGCCCAGCCCTGGCTCCTGCTAGGAGTTCTGCCGGTCCCTTGTAATTTGCATTAATAATGAGGCGTGCTCGCCTTCACCGCGTGTAAGATCAGGTTAATGTAACGCTCCATCTCAGTACGCCAGCTGCTGTTCTGCTAGGCTGACAGTAAGTAATATCTCCGCATAAGAAGCCGGGACTCAATGAAATCAATTAGGTCTCCCTGGCTGATAGACAGCTGTTGGGTCAAAGCAAGATAATTAGGCAGAGTCGTCATTTACCAGGTGGTTGGTAATGATGGAATTAATTGACCAGTGCTTGGGCTGAACAATGGCTGCTCTTTCTCGCCCTCCCGAGGGTACAGTGGGCCCAGCACCATCCTCCCAGATACCGAGGGGGAGGCAAGGAGGCAGGTTCAACACCTGGCCCGAGGGAGTCTGGCTCAGCCCCTCCCAGGATTGGGGTGGCCTGAGGTCCCCTTCCCGGGCTTGTCCTTGGTCCCTGCAGATTCACCCACACTGAGGAGAGACAGGGAACCCATGTACCCCTGGAGTCCTTGTGAGAACAAGTGACGTTGCCGCCATCTTGGGGAAAGAGGGAACCCAGGCTGGGCGACCTCAATACATCCACCTTACGCAGCTTCTGAAGCCGCACGTCATGGAAATTGGGGACCAGGGACCCTCCGTGCTCAGGCAGCCACGGGCAGGACCAGTGTGGAGACATGAACACGCCCACAGCAGCCACGCCCCCATCAACACCACGGGTTCTGGTCAACCCCGAAGCACGCAGAGCTGAGAACCACGGGTCACATGTTGCTCTTACTTCCTGGCCGGCCACACTGGGGTCACGGGGGAGGGGAGGGTGGGGGCGGTCGGGGTGGAAGCAGCGCTGCTTGTCAAGCTGTCTCCTTGGAGGCCCTGCTGAGCACCACACCTCTTGGCATGGCAGGGAGGACCCCGTCCATGCAGTGCTCTCCTGCCCATCTCCCGACAGTGTCCAGTGCCACCCCGGCCCCAGCCATAAACTCTGCCTGGTTTGAGGTTTCTTGGTTTTGGTGCCGGGCATTAAACTCAGTACCTACTTGCACTTGAAGGTGCTGAACCCACTGAGCTAAAACCAGCCCCTCCCCGTTTTGCCAATGAGCCTCGGCTGTCCCTGTTGTGGCCTTGCTCTTGCCACTGTCCCTCCAGCAATGCGCTTCCTTCCTGCCCTACACACGCGCGTGTGTCTGCAGACCAGGACTGGGCACCTCCTTCCCATGTGCCCCCACTGTACGATGCACTTTGGTGGGCTCAAGGCTCACACCGATGTTCCCTAACTGCACACGTCTCCCACCTGCCATTCCGCTGCATCTCCTGGGCGCCTCAATTCCCAGGCCTCCCCCACTGTTTTGTCTATTGACGTTTGCAGAAGAAGCAAAGTTTGGCAGGCGCTGCTGAATCTCCCCAACCCACACTACGTCTTTGGTCCATGAAAAACTTTATCAGTCTAATACTTTCCACTGAGTCATAGTCCTGGCTGCCCATGTGTCCCAGGGAGTTCTTGGGCCTGTTCTGGTCTGACCCACAGTCAGGTTCAGCCAACAACAGACAGGCACGTGACTGTGCATGGACCTTGCCCACGGGTCCCCACTCTGTGGGCTGGGGCCACTGTGCTGGGAATTCCATGGTGGTCCCCACACAGCCCAGCATCTGCCTGACTCTTTAGGGTGGAGTTTACAGTCACCCTTCTGCCACCTGGCCAGGCCCAGTGGCTGGGTTCTGTCACCAGGAGCTGGGTGTTGGTGACGAGTGCTAGGCCTTAGGTATCTGGACAAGGGCGTCCGCAACGAGCTCTCAGCACTGTGAGGACTCCGAGGTGCTGGGGCTACGGCTCCACCAGTAAGACAGCCAACTGGGAGACACTGAGGGGTAGAGACCTGCTCTGCCAGCCCGGGGAACAGGCACTTGGCTTTTTCTCTGCCCGGCTGCATTTTCCCTGCCTGTGCTTCCCGCTCCCTCCTCTGTGTCTTCTTCCTAAGCCCACCTGATGGAGAAGGGAATTCCCCTCTGCACAAGCTTTCAGGGCCATGCTGAGCGCTTCTTACTGAGTTGCCAAATTTCCCTGACAGTTCACCCGGAATCCACCCAGACCAGGGACATGACTGCCCAGAGCCCAAACAGCTGCAGACCCAGACGTGCTGTCAAACCTCGGTCAGCCCAGGCTGAGCCCCGGGATGTGGTGACCACAGAGTGAGCGCCATGGCAGAGCCTCAGCAGTGCTGCCGCGGACACACAGAGCCGCTGGGGACAGGGTGAGCAGAGGGACAGGGCGTCTCGCCCTCGCCACTGCCTAGGACCAGTCACACCCCCCACATGCCCGTCAGTGCAGCTCCGCGCCCAGCCCATGGCACACAGCTGTGCCCGGCCCACAAGTATGCAATTGGCAGTGCCTGAACTTTCGGTGACTTCGCGCCAGCTGATCTGATCCACAATTACGTTTTATTTTGGGGCCCAGGGAGACAGCCAAGAACCAGGAAAATTATAAGACATCCCAGTACAGTGTTGCTAAGAATATCAACTACAAAGCTGTTTTCTTTTTTTAAAAACAAACTAAATGTCATTTTAATGGTTAGAGTTTTGCGGGACACTAAAATAAGAAAATCCTGTTGTACAAATCAGATGATCACCAAGCTTCCCAAGGGAGGTTTAGCCTCTGTCTGGTGAAAAGTCCAGGTCTGCTTTTGGTTTCTGAGGAGGATGGGGTGACTCTGGCGAGAAGGCTTTGCCAGCAGTTGCTGCCGAACCTGTGTTTGTAGCTTTTTCTGTGCCCAAGTCCTTACAGAGCTCCTCACTAGCTCCACGGCCTTGGTCACTTGTATACGATTACTGGCCTCAGTTTCTCCTGCATGAAATGAGAACATAGTAGCTCAGGGTGCATCTGGGCCCCACCAGGTGTTTCTGAACCCTCGAGCGCCAGAGCTGGAGAGAGACCAGCGGGCAAGGCTGTTGCTATGGGGAGAGGGTGGCCTCGCCAGCCCCTTCCCAACACAACACTGGCTCCTTGTCACCAAAACACAAACCCAAAAAACCAGGCAGCTGGACACTGGGAACAGTCTGATCCCAGCAATCAGAGGGTTTGTCCTCTGCTTCTGTCAGCAGTTTCAAGTGCGGGGGGCACTCTGGGTTCTGCCTGAGCCTGGCTTGGGTGGGGTGTGAATCCTGACCCGGTGGACCCGGCCTGGTGGTGGAGGTCAGTGCCGGCCTCTCACCTACCCTGGATGGTGGACCGGTGTCCTCACAGGTCGCCTCCTTCCTGTGTCCCCACACAGAGCTCTAGGTGAGACAAGGCCAGCTCCACCTGGGAATTGCAAACTTGGTGTGGCCCAGAACCCAGAGTGGCCCCCGCAGGGGCCATATAAGAGGGGCTGCTGGGGATGCTCATCACCAGCTCCATGCCAGGTACCCAGGGTTGCCCCACCAAGGTGCACATCTGCAAGCCACAGGTGGTTGCCACAGTGACCAGGCCTCCTAATTTCACTCCTGTCTGGGAGGTCTGGTGTGGGCAGTGAGGGGCACCTGCCGAGCCCTCAGCACAAAGCCAGTATCTTCTGGATGCAAAGCTAACCTGCCCTGGCCAGCGCTGACTCATTCATGTCTCCGCGTCTAGCCACCACGGCTCCCACATCCTCCACACAGCTTCTCCAGAGGGGGCTCTGCTGGGCCCTTGAGTAGGGGCTAGAGGGGGGAATGGAACTGTGCTTGTGAAGGAAGCCAGCCTAAGAAAAGCCATCTGTGGGCCGGAGGTTTAGCTCCGTGGTTCCGGTGCCTGTCTTGCAAGCACAAGGACCCAGGTTCGATCCTCGGTAACCACATACCATACTGGGCGTGGAGACTCACGCCCAGCAGCAACCAGTACCACATACTACAGTGCCGGGCATGGTGGCTCACACCTGTAATCCCAGCACTGGGGAGGCAGAGGCAGGAGGATTATTGTGATGTGAGTTGGAGGCTGAGCTCAGGGCCAGCCTGAACCACAAAGCGAGACCCTGTCTCAAAAAACCTAAAAAAAAGAAAAGCCATCTGAGCAGCATCCCCAGGAAATGAGTGACCTTCCTGTGGGGATGTTTACCCAGCTGCCAGCTGAGGGGCCAGACGATGTGCCCAGGGCATCCTTGAAGAGACCACGTGACAGGGTAACATGCCCACATTTCCCCTCCCCAGTTGATGCCTAGGCTGCCTGTGTGACCTTCGCCCAGACACCCACATGAGGAAGAGACCACCGTCCCCCCACAGCCACCTCTCCTGTGACCACCTTATAGGGACAGCGGGTAGGGCCAACCGTGGCAGACACAGCCTGTGTGGAGGAATCGGCAGGGACAGCCAACCTCGGTTCCTTCTGCCTCAGGTTCCCAGGACCTGGCCCCAAGCTGCAGGCTGGTGCATGTGATGATGGCAGTGGGTAAACCCAGGACCCCACTAATTCATAGGGACACCATGCCCACTGTATTCTGGGTGCCCCAGCAACCCCACAGGAGGCGTGGAGCCAGCCTGAGTCACAAAGCAGCAAGCAGTGCTGCCAGCCTTTGCACCCAGGTCTGATGTTGAAGTCAAGGTTTCCAAGGTGGAAACCAGCTTCACAACCATAATAACAACACCCCACACCTGGCTGGGCAAACGACCCCAGACAAGGACTCAGGACTCTCAGGTCATGCAACTGGACAGCAGGAAAGCAAGGCTTCTGCTCTGCCAAGCACAGAGCCTGGGGACCCCGCAATGGTACTAGGGAGAAAGTGGGAGCAGCGCTTCCCACCTAGAGCTGTGGTCTCAGCAGAAACAGATCTGCCCACAATACCCAGCACTGCCATAAACAGGATGGCGCAGGTGCCTGTGGTAGCCACTGAGGGTTTCAGCATGGCTATGTAAGTCCTTGGCATGGTCGGATCTGTAGAGGGTGTGGAAGGGCTGGGAGCTTCCCCTCGGCGGCCCCATCCCAAATTCCCTGCAGAGCTGCAGCCTCGGGCCACACCAAGTTTGCAATTCCCAGGTGGAGCTGGCCTTGTCCCACCTAGAGCTCTGTGTGGGGACACAGGGAGGAGGCGACCTGTGAGGACACTGGTCTACAATCCAGGGCAGGCAAGAGGCTGGCACTGACCTTCACCACCAGGCTGGGTCCACCGGGTCAGGACTCACACCCCACCCAAGCCAGGCCCAGGCAGAACCCAGAGTGGCCCCGCAGGGGTTATATAAGGGGGGCTGCTGGGGACACTCATCACCAGCTCCATGCCAGGTACCCAGGGTTGCCCCACCAAGGTGCACATCTGCAAGCCATAGGTGGTTGCCACAGTGACCAGGCCTCCTAATTTCACTCCTGTCTGGGAGGTTCTTTTTTGCTCCCACAGCAACTCTTCATCACCAAAAGTGCCTCGCTAGATAAAATGACAAGTCACCAAGCTGCCCGTCCCAGCACACACACGGGCAGAGTGGCCTGCAGGCCTGGATGGACTGGGACTCTCCACACAGGTGACACACGTGCCCATGTGGGAGGCTTGGGGACATGGCACAGTCCATCAGGCTCCTCCAGCAGAATGCTACTGCTAGGACCCAAAGCCACAGAGATCCACGAGGTCACCAATGTCACCCAGCACCCCATGCGGCACCTCTCTCGTACCTCAGGCTCGCATTTCAGACACGCACAGGGTGAGTGGCCCTTACCCAAAATGCCATGCCCAAAAGTTTCGGATCTAGGATCTTTTAGACTTTGCATTATGTACACAGATTTCGGGAGTGAGACCCGATGCATCTCCTAAGCAGCCTGGGGGTGATTTTGTGGGTTTTTCCACGGTGCCTGCTTCTTGGCTGTGGCCGACACATGAGTCTGGGGTTTCTCACTTAGGCCGGAACCACCAGTGATCCAAAAGCTTTGGATTTATAAGTGCATGTGGAGCTTCAGATTCTCCTTTTAGGGGTGCTCAGCCTGCTCAGTGGACAGAGACGAGGGAAGCAGCCCCCAAAGGTCAGATGCTGTGAGAGGAAGAAGTTCACATCACTCGAAAGCCAGTTTTGCAGCCACAAACACACCAAATGACACACACACACTGGAAGTCCCCGAGGCTTACCTGCATCGGGTTGTAGAGCTCCTGTAGGGGGCTCCGTGACCCCTTTCGACAGCAGATGTCCACACCGAAGGGATTCCTCCGCATGACTGAGGAGAGAAAGTGAATGTGTCAGAAAGGAGCCAACCAGGTTTGTGGACTGACACAGAAACAGCATCAGGAGGAAGCAGGAAGCAGGCAGGGAAGAGAATGCACAGAGCAGAGAGGGGGCTCGCTGCTTCCTAATCCGATCCAACCACCCCAGGCCTACCACATCCAGCCTCGGGTACACTGGCGTGGCAGAAATCAGGCTAAGTGCAAGACGGGCACCCACCAGGAATGCAGAGGGAGCCAGCACAGAGCAGGTCAAGTCTGTACCTCTCTGCGGCTTCTTGCCTGTATTTATGTTCATCTGCCCATGTTCCTTGAGGGCATTGGTTTGTGGACGGGACACAGCCTCACTCTTCTGCTCCCCCCTCACCTTCCAGCTCCTGACCCCTTTCTCTCTAGCTCCTGTTATCTATCTTTTACTTTGCTCTTTATTTATAGTTACAGGGCAGGGTGATGTTGAAGCTTGTGAGTCTGATTTATTCCATTTAACATTATGGTTTCAGTGGCTGGGGATGTAGCTCAGCGGCACAGTGCCTGCGTGGCAAGCATGAGACCCCAACTTCAATTCCTGGTACCAAAAACAAAACAAAAAATTATGGACTCAAGGTGCATCCATTTTCCTACAAATGATTCAGAATTTTCCTTCATGTGACATAATGCTCCCCTGTGTGTAAATACCACATTTTCTTTATCCACTCAGTTGTTGATGGACATATAAGCCACTTCCAAGATTTAGCTACTATGAGGTTTGTTTGTTTCTTTGTTTGTTTGTTTTGAGACAGGGTCTCGCTTTGTAGTTCAGGCTGGCCCTGAGCTCAGCCTCAAACTCACATCACAGCAATCCTCTTGCCTCTGCCTCCCGAGTGCTGGGATGACAGGTGTGAGCTACCATACCTAGTACTGTAGTATGTGGTACTGATTGCTGATGGGCATGAGTCTCCACGTCTAATATTGTTGTATGTGGTTACCGGGGGATCAAATCCAGGCCTATGCACTTACAAGACAGATGCTGGATTCACTAAGCTACATAATCCCTGGCCTCTGTTTTTCTGTTTGCTTGTTTGTTTCTTTGTTTGTTTGAGATAGTGTCTTACTCTAGTTTAGGTAGGCCTTGAACCCACTAGATAGCCCAAGCTGGCCTCAAACACGAAGTGATCCTGCTGCCTCAGCCTCTCAAGCACTGGAATTACAGGCATGCACGCCACACCCAGTTTGATTAAACTATTATGAACTGCACTGCTATAGTCATGGATATGCACAGATCACTGTAACATATCTAACTCTTTCAGGAAGACACCTAAAAGGAAATTGTTTAAGAAACTTAGGAAAGAGATTTACAAAGAGAAATTTTGGTTCCTGCCAGGTCCTGGCCCCGGTGGGAGGGTCCTTCATGAGGTCCCTGGCCCTAGCAGGGCTGGAGGCTTTGTTCTACAAGTAGAGGCCCTGCTCTTTGGGTCTGGGACCTAATCGGGGACTGTATGTGTGTTGTAAAGAGACTGTTCTGAAGGAGCAGGTTCACCCAGCGCCCGTGGCACCCACACAGAATGGCACACACCGCACTTGACCACACATCAGCAAGGCAGGTGTGCACACACCCACCTTGAACACACATGTAAGCACTGCTGCACCGCAATGTAGGGACGGCCACGACACACCTGCACTGGGATTTTCCAGCTCTGTGATGACCACCACCCTGCACTGACTGAGCCAGAGGGCCGTGCGGCCCCCCAGCAGCAGCCCAGACTCTGGTCTCAGAACTGTCTCTCCTGAGCTCTGGCCTCTCCTCGGCCTCCATCAATGCTGCTTTTCTTTAAACATTAGCTTAGGGCAGCAACGACGAAAGTTTATGGTTCTAGACAGGAACAGGTCCAGAGAACGCGCGCAACCCCAGCCCTGAGGCAGCAGGACCTCTGTGGGAAGGGCCCTCTGTCCTCCTCCTGTCCACAGCACCCTGCAGCCCCCACCACACACAGACCGTGCCGTTGAGTCCTGAAGGAAGGAGAAGGAAGGAGGAATAGGGAAGGAAAGGAAGAGAAAAGCAGAAGGAAGAAGGGGGAAAGATGGGAAGAGGAAAGGAATGCTTGCTTTTTTTAAAAGAGGAGACAGTTTTCCCTCGGAGCAGCTAACAGCAACCAGCGTGGCAGGAGCCTGAAGAGTCCACTGCACATCTGTGCCTCATTCTCTGCAACACGCCACCTAGGTTCTGCTGGGCTCTGCCCAGAAGTCAGCCGAGATCAGAAATGCAAGGTATCATTTTCACAACCAGCAGGGACTTGCTATGTAGCCCATGCTGGCCTTGAACGTGCAGCAATCCTCCTATCTCCGCCTCCTAGTGCTGGATTACAGATGCATACCACCACATTCAGCTTTGATTTTTTTTTTTTTTCAACTGCTGAACAAAAATTGATAGTGCATTGAATGAAGGCACCCGAGCTGGACTTTGTTGACCCCTCCTCTGAGGGCCCCAAGTATCCTGGGGCCGAAACACAAGCTCCACACACAGCCTTCCAGCAGAGGAGGGATCTACAGGCGAAGTTAATTCATAAAAGCCACCAGGGCTGGCTGAGGCTGTCCCCAGAAACACTGCTTCTTTGTTCCCCTGCTACTGCCCCAAGAGGGAAAAATATATATATACCTTGTGTTTTCTTTAATTTATGACTTCATTTTTCATTTCCACCAAAAAGGAGGTAAACTGTTACATGCACGTGGGTTGCCCTCAGTGCACAATGACATAGCAACACTTTGGAGGAGAAAAAAACAGCCATTAAACTTGTAAAATTCGGCCCAGGCCATGCAAGATTAAATCCTCCCCAGGCGGCAGACAGGCTCATCGAGGCCGGAGGCTACATGACCGCCACCATGGAATCCATTAAAAGCCAGCTTTTACAGGGCAGTATTATTTAATTGGTTTACTTTTCTAATACAAGACTTTTAAAATGCTCTGACCGTGTGGGGCCTGCACCCCCATCCACTGCCTGCAGCCCTGGCCGGGACTCTGCGGGGCACCAGTCCCCCAGGCCACAAATGTCAAAGGGCCCTGTGTGCTCTGGAGGAAAAGGCAGGAATCACAGTGCGGCCCCATGCGGGAACAGCCCCTGAACGTTGCCAGCAAGACCTGCAATTTCCAGCTCACCCTTCTCAGCCTCCCTAACCTGCGGCCACTTGACCAGGTCAAGTGCACAGACAGCGGCCACACGGAGACGCAGACCTGACCCCAGGGCCACTTCCACAGTCCTGTTCGGGACTCAGCTCGCTGAGTAGGCTGGGTCTTCCCTACAACTCAGAGGGACTCCCGCGGCCGAGGGAAGGCAACAGGGGGCAAGAGAAGCCAAGAGGAGACAGCAACCCAAGGCCTCTGCATCAGCCCCGTGAGGCCCCGCTCCCAGCATGCCTTCCCAGAGTCCCTGCCATGAGGGCCGCTCTCTGACACTCTTGGACTTGCTGGTCAAAAGCGGAACCGAGGTAAAGGCCAGGCATCTGTATTCTGTATCGCGCACACTCCAAGGCAGGGGAACAGACCATCACTCTCATATTCGTCAGATCCAGAGTACAGAACAAGCAGTCCCATGGCCAGGTCCATCACCCTAGCACCCTGACTTCATGCAGAAAGACCTGCAGCACCTTCTGAGGCTGGTGTGGCTCAGGTACAAGTGCTCCCAAAGACGGGGCCTGCCACCCTGGGGGTGAGACCCTGGGATGGAGCTTTTCAGGATCACACTGACTGCTGGGCTGGTCATACCCACAGCACAGCTCTGGGGACCCAGGAGGGAGGCTCAGTGACCAGGGCAAGTCCCTCAGTATCAGGGCACTGGTGCCAGAGCACCTTCAACTAGCACAATTCACGAATCCTCAAGTCCCTTGTAGAAGATGGCACAAAATCCTCATCGAATCCACTCACACTTTCCACAGACTTCAGATCACTGCTAGACTGCCTGTACTGGCCAATGCAAGGTAAATACCATGTGAATAGTAACTGTACTGTTTGGTGGCTAATGTCAAGAAAAAAACTGGTATACAGTCCATAAGATGCTACTAGCTTTTCTGGCTTTGGAGGAGGTATTTTCCCTAGGCAGCTGGTGGAGCCTGGATGTGGGGGCAGGAGTACCTTTAGCCTGTGGGTCTCAGAAAAGAGGCTCCAGGAAGGCTGAGTGACCCTAAGGCACGTGTGTGCAGGTGCCGCTGCTGTCCCCACCCCTGAAGGGAGCACTTGGCACAGAAGGGAAGACAAGTCGCTCAGTTCTCAGACCCCAACCTGGACCCCGTCCGTCACCACATGGGACCAGCACTTGGGCGCTGTTAACCCGCGGTCTCCACGGCTCCCTCCTGGCCTCAGACTGGGCTGGTGGCCACAGCTAGGAAAGGTGATCCGAAAAGTAAGCCGGCATCACAGGATCACCAGCAGGATGTGAGTGCCAAGCTGCTCACCAAGCTGGTCACTCATTCATCTGCCCCCTAGGCACGTCCTCCTGGAGTGCCAGCACCCGGTTCAGAGCACAGACTCTCCACCTTTGCAGGCTGGTTCTCTGGTGCAAGGACACACATGGGTCCTCGGAGGCGCAGGAGTGATCCTGGATTTCACACCGCCCGTCATGGCGTCAGACAGGTTATTTTTGCTGCCAGTGGCGGAAGCACCAGCAGCACTACAGTTCTGTTTTCCTTTGAAAATGAAAGATCTGATGATCAAAAGCCCTAGAAACAGATCCCTGAGGACTTTTAACAGTGGCTTTCTGCCACCTGCCCACCTCACGAGTTTTATTTATACATCGCTTAGTTTTTCCTGTCTAAAGTCACTGGAATTCAAGATAGTTCTTAAGAATCTAATTGGCTCCAACTACAGTACAATTCTTGGACCAAAGAGAGCTTCACATACTCCAAGATAATCAGTGAAGCCACAGATGAAATCCTGCCGGTGTGCCTGTCTCGCTCAGTGAGGTGTTTCCACCTATCCTTGGATGCCTCAGAAATGTCCACACGAAAAGTCACAGCACCATCCGGGCAGGGCCCACACCCCGCAGGGTGGCACACGGGGCCAGGTCATGTCATTACAGGGAGAATCTGAATCCAAAATGGTCCAAAACCTGGGCTTTCTTGAGCATCACAATGCTCAAAAAGTTTCAGAGTTTGGATTTTTGAAGCAGAAATTTTCGCTTGGCAAAGCCCGTGTAAGTATTACAAAATTTGAAAAACTCTGAAATCTGGTCCTAACCATTTTGGATAAAGGACCTGTGGACCATTTTGGGTAACTGGACCTGGGTCCTCCAAACAGTATGGAATGACAATATTTACACAGCACTATGCTGTTAGGCATCGCCAGGCACCTGGAGAGGTAAGGTAGGTACCTAGGAAGATATGTGCAGCCGAATGGAAGTACTGTGCCTTTTAACACAGGCCCTGAGTCACTTGGACCGATTACCTGGGGGGAGGGGTCCTGGCCTCGTCCCCAGACCATGGGACAACTGTATGACTAAAAATGCTAAAAGGCAAGAGTCCCCCTAAAAGCAAAGACAGATGCAGAGCTAGACCCCAGGGCAGTTCTTAGCTCAAACCTCAGGTTCCACCAGGAGGGGGTAGGGTCAAGAGGTCCCAGGGGGCTGCAGTGCCCTGCTGCAAGGGATGCCTGAGTGTGGAACTTAGCAATGACTCTTGGATGACCACATCCCTTTTAAATGCAAAGTAAGAACCTTTGAACCCACACTGCTACTTAGCTGGATTTCTGGGGCCTCTCAGAAGTAAAGACTAAGAGACAAGATCGTGGGAGGCAGAGGGCTCCAAGTTCAAGGCCGCTGCTTTCCTCTTCAAGAGCCTTGAGGTTCTAAGCTCTCACCTGCCATTCCTGCTCATTTCTCAGAGGAGGAAACTGAGGCCAGCAAGGGAACAGAATGGCCCGAGGCCCCACAGCAAGGCCAGTGCAGTCGCTCCAGCCCCAGCCCCAGCAGCCAAGCCCCTGGTGGCTGTCATGGTGGCTCCTTCACTATGCAGCGCCCAACTAAGGGCTCAGCACTCAGCACGTTCTCAAGGCCTTTGTGCCAGTGAACAGAAATGAAACCCAGGCCAAGCAAGCGCGGGGTTTATCCAGTGACACAGATCCTGAGGGCACTCGACTGGCAGCAAGGCAACAAAGAAGAGACATTAGTTGGCTCTCTGCTGAGCCCCTTCGTCAGCCAGCTCTTCCTCAAAACGCTTATCAGCCTTCTTAGGCAGAGTAGTTAAAACCAGGATATAAAGCAAAATCACTAACACACTCCTCTGCCGCCATGATGTCACCAGCTCTCGGCACCCAGCAGACACAAACCTCGGAGGAAACAGAGGCTCCAAGAAGCTGAGGAACTTAGTGACAGACACAGCGAAAAGGCAGCACGGCCGGACGCAGCCCTTGGACCTGGCCCCGCCCTACCCCCCTTCCCAAACAAGGCCAATTTTCCTCTTACAGGTGGCCAGGACTGGGAGGATGGATGCATAAGTCACTTTCCTGATGCTGGGACACGAGACCCACAGGAGAGGGTTACTTGGCTCATGGTTTCTGGAGGTTCAGTCCATGGATGGTTGGCTCCAGGGCGGCAGCAATGTACTGGCTGGAAAGTGGTGCCACACAGGAAGGGACCAGGGCCAGATGCGGACTGGGCCACACTTCTGTGACCATCCAGACACACCCAGACCCATGAGCTTTACTGACTCCTGTGAGGCTCCCAAGCCAGTAAGTCAATAGGAGCCACAACAGCAGAGAGAAGGCAGGCGCAAGACAGGGCTTTCAGTGTTTGATGAACGTCCTGCACACTGGTGTCTGCAAGTGGGTCTGGGGCACCCTAAACACTGAGGTGAGGACAGGGTACAGCCTCTGTGATCACGAAGCCGCTGCACAGCTCTGACCCTGTAGTTCCGTCCCTCCTGCCTGCAGCCCTCTGACAGGGTCAGGGTCACAGCCATCAAGGATGTGTCCAGAGCCTCTTTTCCTTCTCGAGGCCCCATGAACACATTCAGGAAAGGCTGCGAGGGGTGGGGATCTCCACTGTGAGAACGAGCTGAGCCCGTATTATGGAACATCCATGTCCCCCGTGACTGCCAGCGTCTGGACAGCCAGATCTCCCACTGCCGGTCCGTAGGAAGCAGCTGCAGAACTGAAGTGCTGAACTTTTGGCAGATAAAGGTCAAGGGTATAAATCTATAAACTGGGTAAATGTTCTTGGCATAATTTGCAAAAGGGAAAACTGCGCTTCATCTGAGACGCCTTCCCCAGGGTGGGGTCTGATCTCAGCTCGGAAGAACACCATGTCTGCATTAAAGCAATTTCCTGCTGCAAACACTGGGCCACCCCTGGTTCCACCAAAGCCACCGGGCCTTTTGGAGGATTCTTCCAATCCACAACATGCCCAGAGCACTGGGCTGTGCCCATCCCCAAACACTAAAGATTGTGCCCAAGTGCAGGCCAGCTGTCACCTGCAAAGGCTGGTGCACAAGTGTTAGGACAAGGCCAGCAGCCCAGGTATGACACAGACCAGCCCAGGAGATGGGTGCACAGGGCTGGGGTGTAACACGCCATGTCTGAGCTGAGCAGGATATGCCCCTCCACGTTCCCAGACTGAGGGGACTTGGCAAAGGGAGGGTCCCATTGTGGGGACAAAGCCCTTGGGAATAGGATCTGTGCCTGACAAAGGAGGCCCCAGAGACACCCCTTGGCCTCCCCATGTGAGGACACAACACAAAGGTGCCGTCTGCACCAGAAAGAAAAACTTGCTGCACCTTGATGCTGGGCTTCTCAAACTCCAAAACTTCAAAAAATACTTCTGGGCTTTAGGAGCCACCAGTCTATAGTATTTTGCTATAGTCACCAGAGTGGACCTTGACATACAGCTCCAACATCCTGTTGAGGCTGTGGTCCACCACCCCCACCTCGAGAATCTGGCAGGGGAAGGAGGGGGCGCTGGGCATTCAAAGGTTAAGAAAACCCAAGGCCACGGCCCCAGCCCCACAGCACAGGTGCAGAAATGGACACCCAGGATGTGGTTCCAGGCAGGGCTGTGGTGGAAGACCATCTCCGACGCGGCTCAGTCCTACCTTCTGCACTCACACTCAACCCACAGCTCTGTGACGGCAGCAGTAGCATGGTGAGCTGTCGCTCTTTCTCTAATGCAGCTGCAATTCACTGCCTAGGATACTCTTCCCTATACCCCTGGATGCTGTCTTCTCCCTGTGTCTCTGAACATGTCACTTCTTGTGAACACACACACACACACACACACACACACACACACACACACACACCCCTCCTGGAGTACCCCCTCTCTCCCTCTCTCTCTGCCATGCTCTTCTTCAAGGCTCTTATCACTTCCTTTCTTTTTTATGTTAAATGCTTTGTTGGCTGCTGCTGGTGGCTCCATGCAGGGCTGCGGGATGTTCTGTCTTCCACGACAGCTTCGAGGCAGCAAGTGCTTCCATGGAGGAGTTGGTGAGTGAGCACTCCTGCCCCCATAGCAGGAACCTGATGCCAACTCTGGGCCTCGGAGCCCACTGTCTTCTGATTACGTGAACGCAGAGAAGGGAGGACTGCTCATCCTGGCCCCAGAAATGGGCCAGGAATCTACTGAGGGCCCCCAAAATTGGGCCAGGAGTCTACTGAGGGCCCCGGGGAAACTTGCCTCAGAAAGGTCTGGGGATACTGAGGCAGAGCTCAGGCGCCAAGAGACAAGTCACGCCACTGACGCTGGAACCCACAAAATAGCTTGAGAAAGTGACCCCAAGATTGTCTGAGAGGCCAGAGCTGTTTCCTCAAAAACCCAGAATGATTCCAATTAAGTACAGACAATGTCCCCAAAAGGTCAATTTAGCCACAGGATGTGACTCGCTGCCGCCCACGGATCAGGCGGCACTGGGTTCCTTCTGCTCCAGCTCGGGCCACAGGGCTGTTTGCACAACTCTACGGCTCTCCCGAGTCACAGAATGCTACGCTGCAAGTGGGGAATTCCACACATGAGCTCTCAGGGAGGCTGTTCAAAAATAAACCGTCTCTTGATGGTAAAACCCATGATATTATAATATTTTCACGATTCTGACCTCTTTGAGTAGCAGATCTGTCTTGCAATACCAGCATGAAGTTTAACTGAAAAATTTGTTTTGACTTGAGATTGTAAGTTGAAACCGCCTGCATTTACATAGGACATGGGCACATTTTAGAAACTTAAGATCGCCTAGGTTTGAAGTCTTAACTTTGTATTTCCTGGATATGTATCTGTTTATCAGGCAACTGAAATGTACAAAACGGACCTCAAATATGTTAAATTTTAAACACAATTTTTAAATTCTTCAGATTTTAGGGCTGCTTAGGCTAACAGTTCATCAAAGGCCATCCCAAGACGTCACTGGTAAAACACACTGGACTCACAGGTACCAATGCAGGCAACAGAGCTGCACCTGCAGGCTGCTCGTAGGTGTGGGCAGGGCAGATGGAGCCCCAGATCATCACACAGATCCCAGCGCTGAAAGCCCCGCTGTGGTTGTTGAGAAACTTCAGAGCTGCGGAAAGCCTGCTCACACTTACCCTGGGGAGGCCCTTCCAAACTACAATGTGCGTCCCCTTTCACAGGAAGAGCGCTGCGACACAGATCATAGTAATTGTATCTGCACCACCAAGGGGCGATTCAGAGCATGGCAGCCGCGCCTGGCGCCCTTCCTACTTTGGGGATCCGTCTCCCCTGCAACAGCTCAGGAGGCCTGTGGATTTTTTCTGCGGGAGTGAGTGTCACTTTCTTCCCCACGTCTGGAAGCCCAGTCTAACCTGATGACTGGGCTGTAGCAATGTCTGATAGGTATCGTCTCCCACACCCTAGGACAGAGGGACATGGCTGTGGGAGAGGAAAAGTTGTATAAAGAAACTTAAGAATGGCACGGGTTAACCCCAAGCCCCTCCCCAGGGGCACAGAAAGCCATTCACATGCACGGTGGCCCCAGCCCTCTCCTGGGAAGCCCTGAGCCTCCCAGGCCTTCTGCTTTCCCTCCTCCCTGTCTCGACCCCAGGTCCCATGACACAGTGGGTCAGTGTCCACCCGGAACCTTGGACTGTGGCCTTCCTTGGAAATAGGGTTTTTGCAAATATGATTCCAGGGAAATGAAGATAAGGTCACATCAGACTAGAGTGGGCCCTAAACTCCCAGCCCGTGCCCTTATAAGAGGAGGAAAGAACACGCAGAGAGAAGGCCACAGTCAAAAGAGGCGGGGATTGGAGGGTTGCTGAGTCACGGAGCCCCATGGAGGGCTGGGAGCCCCAGAAGCCAGGAAGCGTGTGGGGAGGGTTTCCCACGGAGAAGCTCTCAAAGAAACAGCCCTGCTGCCTTCCAGACCTGTGGGGATAGTCTTCTGCCTTGGGCCACCCACTGGTGGTCGTGGTCACAGTGGGCCCAGCAAAGGGGTACACCTGGGTCCCCATCCTGGGGGCCTTGATAAACTACTCGGCCTCAGCTCCTCACGTAAAGAGGATGATGAGAGGCCAACCTAAGACACTTGCAAAGACTGGGCAAACCAATCCACATCACGTCCACAGCAGGGCCCGGTCTAGACCAAGGGTTCAGTGTGGGAGAACCTGCTGCCATTCCTGATGGCCCTAGCTCCTTTGCCTAATTACTCCCCAAACAAGCACCTCAAAATCCTCCTGTATCCCAAGCAATAATCTCACTGTTGCCGATGTAATGGGAACATGTCAATCTGAGAGAAATAAATGATTTCACAAATGTGAAAGGGCCTACTAAAGCCAGTCATGGAAGTATTGGGAGGCTGAGGCAGGAGGATCATTGTGAGTTGCAGGCCAGCCTGGGCCACATAGCAAGTGCAAGACCAGCTTGAACTGCATAGTGAGACTTGTCTCAAAGATGCTCCACGTCACGTCACACAGAGTGGGAGTCTCTAGACGCTGCCACACAGCTCCACACCTCAGTCTCATTTCTATATGTCCAGGCATTTAGAGATGGGAACCATCTTTCCAGCTGTCCTCTGTGTCACTCCCTTCAGATGTGTGCTTGCGGCACATGGTGCCGCCAGAAGACAGCAACTCACAACGCTCTGTGTGCCCTCCATCCGTGGGGCCGGATGTGTTTACACTGCAGACCCAGCAGCCTCCCCTCAGTGGCTCTGGAGAATGATCCAACAGGAAGGAAAAGATTTACGTGCAGGGAGGTTTACACAGAGCTTCCCTCCGGTGCTCAGAGTCAGAAACCCACTCAGACAATCTCATAGATCGGTGTGATTAGGTGTGTTGATTAGGTGTGAGATTAAGTGTGTTGAAAATACATCACAGTATATGGACAACTCAGAAAATGCTCCTGTTTGGAGAAGGCACGATTCAAAGACAGGGCAGTGGAGTTTGGGGCAGAGAATTCCAAATATGACCATCAGGATCTAATCTCCATGTAAGAGAGTGAGGGAAATAAAACAATCCCTAAGAGTCACTTTGTTTAGTTTTGCTCTTCTTTTGAGATGTGGTCTCACTCTGTCGTCGAGGCTGGTCATGAACTCACTATGTAACCCAGGCTGGCCTTGAACTTGTAGCCTTGATCCTCGTGACTGAGCCTTTGAAATTCTAGGGCTACAGGCCTGTGCCATGATAGGGCAAGAATTACTCTGACACAGTCTTTCATGTCATGGTCATGTAATCCTCCCACCGACAATCTCATTGTTATGAACAGAATAGTACAAGACCCAGATGAGCTCTGAGCGTCAGAGATGTTCCTGAAAACCAAGACACTTGAAACAAAAACCTGGGATTCTCACCAAATGAACAAACAAACAAAACCTATCAAACTCACAGATGTGGATATTTTTCTACAAGAGATTTCCATCCCGCTGCAGACCCAGGACTTGAACCCAGGGCCTCAAGCAGGCCAAGCGCAGGCTCTGCCACCGCGTAAGGCTCTAGGACAGCAGAGCTCTGAACGCTGAGAGCCCAGTGCGTCTGCTGCACTTCCAACACCTGCCATCTGATGAATCCAGCACGGAGCACACAGGACCAAAGCCGTGTCAGGACTGCCCCAGCGAAATGCAGGGCATTGGCACTTATTTTTTTTTCCTTCTTAGGATGAAAATTAAAAAGCACTGTGATAAAATGGAGAGGCAGAGGCTCAGCTTTCTCCAGAAAGAGAGACACCCGCACACAGTGAGGAAAAAAGAAGGCCTGGCCTCCCCTGGAGTCTGAAGAACACGTCACGCCGTGTCTCAACACTAAAATTCAAGCCTTTCAGGTAGAGTCTGCCGTGAGTGCACACAGAAGAGCCGTGGATGGAAGGCAGCTGCCAGTGGAGGAAGCCAGCAGAGGACCCACATGGGGACGTGGCCAGCCATGTTGGCGCAGGATCCAAGCTGGCTCCGCCTACAAGGTGCCCTGGAGAGGAGGCAGGGTGAAAGCGGAGGTGACCGGGTGCCACGGGGATGCAACTCCATCTAACCTCCACTGGTCACCAGCCTGCCACGTGTCACCTGTCTTACAGGAGAGGCCGAAGGCGCACAGCTGGTGCAGGACAAGTTTCTAGGCCACTCTGACTTTCTCTGGACACCAACAGGAGCTGCCTGACAGGGTCAGGAGGGGAGCGGAAGGGCAGGAAACATGGGGACAGCAGAGCTCTAATATGAAACCCAGAAATGAGCTGCAGTTCCATGTGTGGGCCTACGTGACATAGTTTGTTTGGCATCCCGCATCGAGCCCGGGCTCCCCTGGCAGCCAGTGAGCTGTGGGCTTTTTCCAACACCTCAGGACCCCAGCTTTGCCACTGACAGAGGGGGGTGGGAGAGGAGGTGCCTCAGGGCACTCGATGAGCTCAAACCGGTCCCCACTCGGCCAGAACCCTGGTCCCTCCCAGCCACATCTTCCCGGTACAGCCTTGGACCAAGGGCCAAGGAGCAGCAGAGGAGGAGGACGGTGCACAGACCCTCAGTCCTCCTCCAGCCCAGCAGCTGGGTGGCGCGTCCATCCTCAGCCTCCCTCTTTCTCTCTCTCATTTTATCTCAGGTTTAAAGCTGTGTTTTCCAAGGCAAGACAAATAGCCTCAAGTCCAAAAGCAAAGTGCTGCAATCATAAAATGCCCCATACCCTCAATGGTGACCCAGACAGGGGATCCCCGGGGAGACAGGCAGGTCTGGGTGAGGCAGAGACCATCAGGCTCCAGGCCAAGTTCACTGTCCTGATGTCATGAGTCGCAGATGGAGGAAGTGGGGTCCAGGAAAGACCTCATCCTGAGACCTTTCTCCACATGACCACGCCAGACTGCGAGAGGCCAGAACCCAGGCAGTCAGTGGTTCTGGGACCTCAAACATCTGCTGTCTAAAACCAATCATAACCAGCCTCCTTGAAATCTGAAAAACTGCAACACTCAAAAGCAAATGGGGGTAGAATTTTCTCCGCTGTCAAGATGGATGCTGGTAAACAACTGACATTTATGGATCACACAGACACGCAGAGGTGGACCTGCAGACCGTGCATGAGTCAGCAAGCTGCATCGCACGTTCTCCAGGCTATGCACAGGTGACTCGTCATCTGTAAAGAACAGTCAGTTTAGCTCGGGTTTCTGGAGGCCAGAAGGCCCGGGCGTGGCACCCACGTGCGCCTTGCCTCTGCCCACAGCTGGGTGGAGGGGCCAGCCTGACAGCCAGAGCCACCTCCCACCTTTCCTCCTCTCGAATCCACACATGCGGTAGGGGTGAAGGGTCCCCACCTCCTGACTCAGTTGACCCTCAGTACCTCCCAAAGGCCCCACCTCCATGTACCAGGATCACGTAGATCTGGACACGGGGTCTCCAACACACAGACACAGCCTTCCTTTCACATGCAAGTGACCCACACTCTGGTCAGGGTTCGTTCCAGGAGTGGCTAAAGGAGGTCAGTCCCAGACTCAGACTCCCATCCCCAAGACTGAAGGTTCAGGAAGCTTCTTCACCCGTGAAAAGAGGATGACCTGGTCATCCGAGGTCAAGGGTCCAGCGGGGGAAATCAAGGCAGGGCAAGAGGGCTACAGAAAACCAAGGGAGGGGAGAAAGCCGTCCAGTTTTTGTCTTTTATCTCTAATTTCAATAAATGTCAATGTGCAAGGTTTTGCTAGCTTTTTACAGAAAGTGTGGGGAACGAAAAATTCTAAGTTGTCTGCTCAAGCTGGTGAAGTGAAGATGCCTCGGAGACCCGAGAAGAAATCCCTTCCTTCCAAAGGAAGCCGAGAGCCCCGGGGCCAGGCCACCCGCGGACAACATTCCTGCCCGCCCTGTCACGTAACTAGAAGCAAACCCTGAATTGAGTACAAGGAAAGTACAGTCTTCCTAGGAAACTTCCAGAAGTGTCTTGGGCGCAAGCACAACCTTGGCAGAAGGGGCAGCACAGGTAAATTTTCCAGTATCCTCTGATTGCGTCTGACACACAGTCTGTCACTAAAATCTTCCTAAATGCATCCACACTCTGCACATCTACTACGGAGGATGGTTTAAAACTCCATCTGAAAAGAAGTCACAGGTCCCAAGGTGTTCAGAAGCGAGGTCTACCTGGCTCAACGAGGCCCTCTGTCTTTTTTTTTTTTTTTTAGGTTTTTGGAGACAGGGTCTCGCTTTGTGGTTCAGGCTGGCCCTGAGCTCAGCCTCAAACTCACATCACAATCCTCCTGCCTCTGCCTCCCGAGTGCTGGGATTACAGGGGTGAGCCACCACGCCCAGCACTGTGGTATGTGGTACTGGTTGCTGCTGGGTGTGGGTCTCCACGCCCAGTATTGTTATGTGGTTACCGGGGAAATTGAACCCGGGTCCTTGCGCTTGTAAGACAGGCGCCAGAACCAATGAGCTAACTCCCCGGCCCAGCCCCTCTGTCTTTTAAACACCCCATGCTTTATTGTGTCAGCCTGTGCTCAGAATGGATCCTCTTCACTAGACTGCGATTAAAGAGGATCAGAAACTAGCCAAATCCAGAAATCAATTTTAGTTTTGATTTGCTTTTATATTTTGACTTAAGCCTAGAATCTTCTACTCATTAAGAGAAACTACAAGAGACATTTTGTCTCTCAAATCTATAATGTTAAAGAGGAAACATCCCAGATAATTTCTTCAAATAGCTCTCAGAGCTTGAAAGCAAAAAGTGAATGATTTTACTGAAAGTTCAGGCCTTTTTCTTCAAATATTCATCAGAACAAAAGGGACAGGTAGGTCTAGGCCGATGCTTCATGATCATTAGAGTTTTCATGTCTGAGTGACCTTCCCTGACGGCCACACTGGGAGGTCAGAGCTGGTGCAGAGGGTGAGGCAAAGGCAGAAGCAACAGTGCCAGCAGCGTGCCACTTCCAGTCAGCCTGGTACCACTGAGCAGAGCCTGTCCACGTCTGGCTCCTGTGCCTCATGCCCTGAGCCTCTGGGCGCAGGCTGGCTGGGGAGGTCGAGTGGCAGAGTGAGGCAGGGAGCCTGGGGTGCAGACCCGAGGGAGACAGCAAGTCAAAATTACCTGTGTTGGGATGAACTTGTTCTCCTGAATCTTTATCAGAAATACGAGTATACTGATCCTGCCGAGGGCACGAAAACTACAAACCTGCCAGCTGCCTGTTACCATGTCCTCCACTCAGTTTTGCTTCCAAGGTCGGAGGGGTGGCCTGGGGCACCCTCGACTGCAGAGTGAACTCTGGCCACCTCTGCATTCCCCATGCACACCTGGAGGCTCAGCCATGCTGAGGTCAGGGGACAAGAGCCAAGTGGTGGAACCCAGACATGAGCAGGGAGGTCAAACCCGAGTCCATCCTCTGCCCCCTGCACAGGCTGCCTCATCCGGGTGGTTTTCTGTGAAGAGGGGACGTGCCTCAGGGACAATGCACATCCACTCAGCGCCCACCTGACCAGCTGGGAAAGAGGCCCGGCACGACCGACCTGGCTGGGCCTCTGTCCTTCCCCAACAGCTCCCCCTTCCCTCGAGGACAGCAAGACACGGCGGGGGGGGAGCCCCACAGACCTGGGCTCCTCATAGTCTCTTCCTTGGCCTGATTTCCTTCCACATCTGGAGTACTGTCAGCTACAAAACAGACCTCAGTTGGCACTTAAGGATTAATTAACCCAGCCTGGCAGCAGAGGCATCGTGCACAAGCGCCCAGAACTTAACAAGATGTGCTGGGCAGGTGCAGGGTGCGGACTGCACTTAACATCCACCCTGGTGGCAGCGCCAGTCTTCTGCCTGCTACTGAAGAGGGGCTGGCTGAGCCCGCCTGCAACTCAGAGCAAGTCACTCCTCAGACAGGAAGGACAGCAACTACAGACCCCAAGAGGACCAGGCCTCCAGAAAAGGGCCATCCTGGCCCAGACAGCTAGTGCACCCAGGCCCTTCGGACAGAGCAGCTCCACACTGGCCAGCGGGAAGACATCAGTCAGCAGAGATTCTGGGCACAAAGGTGGGCTCAGAAGTGAACGCCCAACACAGGTCTGCATGTGGGAAGAGCACACCTCGGGGACCTTAGCTGAGGGGCTGTCCCACTCCAGTTCCCATAACTAGAGTTCGAGGACTGGAAGACCGACACCCAGAAAGTCAATGGGGTGAGGCGCAGAAGGCCCGGACTGGTGTGACCTTGCGTGTGCCCCGCCTCCCGCCTGCTCCCCTTATCTATAAACAAGGGGGCAGTTTATGTGAGATCCAGCCAAGCTCAACACTGCTGTAACTCAGCCCGCGCTGATTCAGGGCCTCTCTGCCCGCTGGGAAGCTCACCAAACTGCGCTGGCAGTATGCTCCGCACCGAACAGGCCAGCTATTGTGGCTTCCCCGGTGCCTGGTAACCACAGACATAAACCCAAAGGCTCCTGAAACGGCAGCGGGAACCTGCGCCCGCCACCCTCGTGAAGTCAGCGGCGTGAATGAGGAACGAGGCTGTCTATGGACCTTTTGTTGACACAGGTTAAAAAAAAAAAATCTCTCTTCTGCAACAGAAAAAGGCCCATTTGTTCCACCAGGTCGGGCTGCAGTCAGTGGCATCTGAAACTCCAGCCTCAGCCAGCAACTCAGTGCGCTGACCCACAAGTGTGGGACAGGCAGGGTCTGTCAGAGATGGGCTCACCCTGCCCCCAGGACCCGGGGACAGCGGAAGCTGCCCTTGGCACGACCACACGCTCAACTCACCATTCTGCTTTGCCCAGAATAGACCCTGAGCATTAAGCACAGCATCCTGCCATCTCCCTTGCCTGCCTCCCTCATGAGAATGTCAGGGGCCAGCCACGCATGCAGTGGTGCTCACCTAGAGTCCCAGCACTCTGGAGGCCGTGGCAGGAGGCTCTCCGAGGGCTCATGAGGCCAGCCTGAACTCTCAACTACACAGAAAGATCCTGTCTCATGAAAGAAAGAGAGGGAGAGAGAGAACGAATGAGAGAGAGAATGAGAGAGAAAGAAAGAGAGGGACAGAAAGAATGAGAGAGAAAGAGAGGAGAGAAAGACAAGAAGGAAGGAAGGAAGGAAGGAGGAAGGAAAGGAGTGAGGTGTCTACTTAATGTGCAGTAATGCTCCCTGTCATCGTCTTAATCAGACCCCTGCAGTCTTATGGGAGCAATTATTAGGCACTTCATGTATGCACAGCCTTTCTTTTCTTTCCCAAAACGTCCTGACGATTGGGCTATACAATACAAATATACTCAATGTCCAAGAACTGCACCCTTACAATGGCTAAAACAGCAAATGTTGTTATGCATATTTACCATAATTTTTTTTTTTTTTTTTGAGATAGGGTCTCGCTTTGTAGTTCAGCTGGCCCTGAGCTCAGCCTCAAACTCTCATCTCAGCAATCCTCCTGCTTCTGCCTCCCGAGTGCTGGGATTACAGGCGTGAGCTACCACACCTGGCACTGTGGTATGTGGTACTGGTTGCTGCTGGGGTGAGTCTCCACGCCCAGTATTGTTATGTGGTTACCAGGGATCAAACCTGGGCCCTTATGCTTGCAAGAGAGGCGCCGGAACCACTGAGCTATATCCCCGGCCCCTACCATAATTTTTAAACTATAAAAAGGGAGGTCCACAAATGCCCCGCCACTGACGTAGAACAGACGTAGCTGGTCCCAACCTCCCCACCACCACCAGCCAATGGCAGCCCCCGCCTGGGTTTGAGTGTCACATGCTGAGTGTCACCTGGACGGGTCTCCAGCCTGGGTTTTCTCAGGTACCACGGTCAGAGTCCAGGCAGCAAGACCCTGATTCACAAGGCCCCCTGAGGCCCCAGACGCTGCTCTTTCTGGCACCCCCAGGACCTCTGGGGCCTGTGCCTCCATCTCCCTTTGCTGTCCTGGCTGCTATACAGACCAAGGGCACTGTCTTTGCTGTCCCAACCCTAGAGGCCCAGGCCCTACCTTTCCCCAGCTTCCACATCATCCGAGGGGCAGAAGCACCAAGCACACAGCGGTGCTCTGTACCGCGGGCCTCTGCCACACAGAAAGGTCCTGCCTCAAGCTTCCATACAGGAGACCAGAACATGGCCCAACACATCCACCCCAGGGCAGCAGACGTCAGCCCTCAGGCTCTGAGACAACAGCACTGACTGCAGATAATGTAGTCCTCTATTTTGTTTCAAAGTCTGAGGACAGAGGACACCTGGATACACAGCAGCAGAGCCCCACGGATCAGGTCAGTCTCCCATGCTGCTGCAGAAGGGCCCTCACCCTGAGGACCCCAACAGCCACAGACAGCCACACACAGTCGTAAGACCCAGGCTGCTGCCAGCTGAGCTTCCAGGAGTCTCCCCAAGACCCACCCAGATCCTCACTGGGGCCCAGGAGGCACCTCAGACCCTCCACACCTTTACTCATGTGTCCCCCCATGTGGTAGGTGGATGAGCTAGCTAGACTTCTTATGGGCAGTTACACAAGGCTGGCCTTCAAAAGGCCCACGTGGAGACAGCCAAGGAGCCAACGGGGAGGACAATTAAGAGATTCACTGAAGGCCCACATTATTAAAAAAAAAAAAAAGAAGAAGAAGAAAAGAAATTACCACACCCACCTAGGATAAATAGCAGTGATCGATATTCTAAATAGATGTCAGTCACCTGGGGGGAACAACATTTTAACCCTCCTCGGATATATCCCAGACTAAAAAATCCTTGTACTCTCATGATATGACTGAATTTCCCACTGAATCTCCATTTAATCCATACTACCTAAGTGACTTGCAATGTTACTGGTCACCTATAGCTTCGTTTCACTTTGAACCCACTTCACCTCATGGCTTTGTTCTACAAAAAGCCACTGGGAAATGAGGTGGGTGGGTCACCCCACTTTGGGGTCCCCCTTCTGTCTCTCTTAAGCAGAAGCTATCTCAATACACTTTTCCTGCTCTTAACCTCTGCCTCTGCTGTTCCTAGAACTCATTCTGCGATTTTAGTGAACACGAACTCACATTTCAGTCATCTGGCAGGTTGGGATTAGAGTATTTCCCCCTTTTCTGGATTACTTGCTCCCCTGTATCTGCAGCACTGACCCCGTGATGTGGCCTGGTCCATCCTGTGTCCTGCTCACTTTGGGAACACAGCTGGAACACAGGTGGCACACAGCGGACACCAGCCACACTCGCTGACAGAGTCACACGTCCCCCTGGGGGACAGACAGCACTGAGCAAATGTCCCGCCCCTGGGTCTCCACTTCCCTTGACTGTGGGGCAAGAACTTCGGCAGCCATGCTCGGTGAAGGAGGAGGAGGATCGGCTCTGACTCAGTGGTGCAGCAGCGCCTCTGTTGGCCTCAGGACCTCTGAGTTCCACGGTCCTGAGTCAGCTTAGAATGCTGCGGCTGCTCCTGCAGATGTGTTGCACAGAAGGCGCCAGCACACCACACACCATGGGCGGCAGACCCAAAGTCCCGCTGCCTTCCCAGAGGGACAGGCTGACCCCATAGAAAGCAGGCTTTGAAGTCACCCTGATGCCTAAAACCACTTCCAGTGTTGGCAGCTCTCACCTCATGGACAAATCCTCCCCTCGCAGCTGACAAAGCTGAAAGAAGTTTCCCACCAGGGACGACAGCACAGGAGACAGGCTACGGGAAGATGCAAAGGAGTCTCGCTGTGGACCCGCACAGCCTGAGGACCGCTCTCAATCCGCCATGGGGACGTGGACTCAGAGCCACCACGGGGACATGGCCCGGGCCAGACCTGGCTCCAGACTGTCCTCACCCACTAGGCCACCACACCTGCTGCCTCCTCTGCTGCCCCCTCCCCAGGGAGCCCACACAAATCTGTCCACATCTCTGTCCTCACAGAGGCTCAGAACACGGGGTCTGCATCCCCAGAACCTGCCCCGTCCCCAGGACTGCGGGCAGGACCAGGAAGTGCCTGCACAGCAATGCCAGAGCAACCAGTCCCAGGTCTCACTCTCATGCAGTCTCTCTGTCCCCAGCCCTGAGGATCCCCCACGGCCCATGACTCAGGACGGTGCTGGAGCTTCCCAAGCCACAGGCTGACATGGATCAGACAAGCACAAAAGTCCTGGGCAACAAGGCAGCCACCAAGGAGATCACCAGGTAACTTCACTGACAAGGTTCAAAGTCCGCTGAGGCTCAGCACTGGAGCCAGACTCAGGCTTGGACTCTGGCTGTGAGTGCTCCCAGAGTCCAAATAGGAGCTCGAGGGGGCAGCCAGACCCCGCTCACCTCAGGAGGGGTTGCTGGACACAGCCAGGGTCACAGCCAGGCCCTGGCACCTCCTCAGACTCTCACACTATACCAGGTGCCACAGGGGAGCCACAGAACCACTCAGATCACTGAGACTGCTCACCAGTGATACAGGCCGGGCCAACAGTCACCTCCCGCACAGCCTGAGCCCTCTGTGTGCACCGGGGACTCCAGAGCCAGACTCCACAGGCTTGTTTCCACCGGACAGTCACAGAGTGGCCACTCAGTGTAGGATGCCAGCACGGGCTGCGGGACAGAGAAGCTGCTTTGAAGAATGAAGGCTTGAGCATGGTAGACAAGCGCTGGCTTAATGATCCAGGAAAGACAAACAGAAATGAGGAAGACAGAAAGCCCTGAGCCTTTTCAAGAGCACTGAACACCAGGACAGCCTGAGGACAGGGTGGTGGAGAAGAGGGTACCAAGTTTCAGGGTTTCAGCCCACCCTATGCTCTCAACTTGTAAACTACACAACAGGCGGCAGTGAACAAGGCTCTATCACTTTCAAGCCCAGTTTACAGCTGGGGAGACTGAGGTATCACAGCCTGCCACAGTGCCTCTCCACCCTTACCTGGAGCTCAAGAAGGGCCAGAGACAGGAAAGACGCTCAGTCATCATGAGCTGTCACCCAAGAACTCACAGAGCAGTAACCCTGCTCACGCTCAGGCCAGGTCAGCCCCTGGTCCTCTCGGAGCCAAAGATCAGGTAAGAATGATGCCAAAGCCTCCTGGAGCTTAAAATCCTGCAACTAAACCAGGATAAGATCACATTTCACTGAATAATGATTTTTTACATCACTGAGAAATGTGAGTGTAACTAAATTCTGACCACACTGAGCCCAAACTATTTGCAAAGCAGCAGGAAAGCAGCACTCAGGCCTGCAGAGGCTACGGGAGCCCTAATGGGCCAAGTGGAGCCTGGGCCCCCAGCTCAGGCCCTGCAGTTTGGTTTGCTGTCAGAGAACTCAATGCGGTAAGACAGCCTCCTTTTCTTTGTTTTTACAGTGCTTCAAGTGATCCTTGAGGAAACAGAGAGTCTACACCCAAGGGTGTATTTCATTTTTTGATAACATACTTCCACTGAAGCTGGATGGCAGGGTGCTGCTCTGTTTTCTGTGGGACCTGAGGCCTCTCCCGCCCGTTTGAGCACCCCAGGCCCAAAGTTTACAGGATCCATTCTATGATGAGAAGATTGCAGAAAATCTACCAGCCAGGGTGTCAGGGTGCCAAGCTCTTCAGCTTCCCAGAGATGAGGCCCCCGCCATGGACAGGTCAGAGGCCCCAAGTACACCCACAGCAGTAAACCGGAAGTGGATCCAGTGGCCTGAGCTTCTGCAGCACTGAGAAACTGTGGCCTCCAGTCCACAGTCCAAGTTCAAGTCCTTCTCAGATTTCTCTAAGCCCCAGTGCTCCACCCCAAAAGTGGGCATCTTGGCATCACTTCTGGTGTGGATTAACAGGAAACAGCATGCAAAAAGCCCACTCTCAGCACAGCGGAGGGTACACAGCACATTCCTCACAGCAGGAACGTGTTCAGTCAGATTCCAGCAGGGTAAAATCACTTCCAATTCAAGCTGCGGGTGACCCTGAATCATTTCTATTTCAAGGCTCAGAAATAGCATTTATTTTGCAAGGGCAGAGACCTGGCTTGTTCCCCCAAATTAAATCTTACCTTCTTCCACAGCATACAAAGTGGGTCAGGCACCTGCCCCCTAGAATAAGGATGAGATTTCTCTACTTCCCCTGCAGTAAGAACCGTCATGTGACCCTGTTCTGGCCAATAGGATGGAAGCACAGGTGCCCTCTGCAGTAATCTCCTCCCTCTGAGGACTGTCCTGTGAGCGATAGACTTCTACCTTCCGTGCTCTCTTGGTTTGGAGGCCATGGATAACTCAATACATTCACTGCATCGGGCCTCCTGCATATCAGGTGAGGATGGCATTACCTCACCTATTGCACAGACAGGGAAGATTAAGTGACCAGTACAACACCCAATACTTCCAAGAGGCTGAGCTGGGGTCCCGGCTCCAGTGTCCGGCTCCTCTTCCAGCTGCACGGCAGTTCTGTGCTGTCATATGTCCCTAAGACACACAATTCCCATGGCAGACTGTACTTCAACAAAAGCCATGAGCACAGTGGCATTTGCTGAGTCCACGAGTCACAGGAACACACAGCATTCAGTCCTTGTCGGGCTCCAGGGGGCTGACAGTTCACAGAAGGCTCTAAGTCTGCCCAGGTCAACACACCAGCTGCTGACACTGAGCTACAGGCTTCGGTGGCTAATCGAAGGTCACTCATAAGTGGGGAATCAGAAGGGAACCCCTGTCCTCCAACTTCAAGTCTGATGCTTTTACTGCTACCCTAGTAAAAGCCTAGCCGTTGGCTGCTGGGGTGTGACCATCCCTTCTCAACCTATCTCAAAGCTTTCCAGTGCTTATCTGTCTCCAAGTTCTGACAGCAGCCTCCCAATTCACCCATCTGAATGCTGCTATGAGCTTCACTAATGGCCAAACTGAGACTGCACTGCACCACCCTGTGGGACTCCAGATAACTATGGCCCACCCTCCACCCTCCTTAGGTCTCGGTTCAAAAGCCGCACCTCAGAGAGGCCTTCCTCAGCCTCCCCCTAGAGCAGCTTTCCCACTTCAGCTTTTGTTCCCCAAACCTGTTTTCAAGGCGTTATGGCTGAGTCCCATCATGTCTCCCACTAGGTTCCCTGTGCTGAGGCCTGGCCCTGATGGTTTCAGGGAAGTGATTCGATGGTAAGGGCTTTAACTCATCCAGTGGATTAATCCACAATGAAACCATAATCTGATGGATACTGGGGATGCTGGGTGAAAGAGGGATCAGGGCAGGACCTTGCGGACTATCTTCCCAGGCTCTGGCTGCTCCTCTCCGCTTCCTGGCTACCATGAGGGGGGCAGCTCGGCTACTCCAGGCTCTTTCTCCATGACGCTCCTGCTGTGGCACCCCCCCACACCATGGACTGAACCCTCTCAAAACAAGAAGTTCAGCCTCTCCTCCTCGAGCTGGTCTTGTTGATGGTTTTGTGCTGAACAGTCTGCGGATTTGGCGGCAAGCTTGGCTCTGAACCATAGCTCCTCCCTCCTGTCCCAGCAGGGTCACCAGGAGCAGATTGGTGCAGGTGTCAGAGCCTCAGTTTCTTCTCTGAAGCAGGGCCTGGTACTGTCCCACAGGCCACAAGTCACATTGGCACGGGCTGCCGCTCTTAGTGAGCCAGCTCCCTCCCCAGTCTCTCTCCTCCTTCTGGGCTCCTGCCCCTGGACTGTCTCCCGTGCTCCAGCTCTGACTCTGGCTTCCAACCTGCCTGGCTAGGCACCTCCAGGACCCTAGCACCTGGGGCTCAGCTCCCTGGACTACCCTGGTTAAGGACAGGTGCCTGGCCAGCGCTCTCTGCCTCAGGCACACCCTGGCTAAGGGTACAAGGCCAGCTCTGGACACAACAGTCACTGGGCATAGCTGCCAGGGGTTCAAGAGGTGCTGCCCGGCCACCTGGATGTCTGGCCTCACAGTGGTGGGGGACCAGTCCCACGTCCTGCAGCAGGGTGACCACAAAGCCAGGACCAGAGCCCACTGTTGCTGCTTCCTCCCCCTTAGTAAGACAGGTGAACTGGGAGGCTGCTAGCCCTTTAAAACATGCAGACCAGAAGTGGGTGGAGGGGTGAGCCCCAGCCAGTGACTGGGGAGTCCCCTCCTCTGGTAACAGCCTTGTCACCAACATGCACTTCTTGCTCCTCCAATCATCCTGCTCCCTCTCCACGGCCGCTCTCGCCTGCGGGGCCCCAAAACCAAGTCAATGGCCCCGACACTGAGGGCACGCCGGGTGCTCCACAGTGTGACAGCCTGGGCTACTTTCACGCTTGCCTCCTTATCACACAGGTCACAGCCCCACCAGGGTCAGCACCAAGGAAACACTTCCGGGTGAACCTGAAAACACGCCAGAAGGACACCAGGCACCGTGCAGCACTGAAGGACCTGAGAAGAAATGAATGACTGAGAGAGTGGGTGCAGCCAGCTGTCCTGGCCCTGCCTCTCTCCCTCCCCACCCCCTTCCCTTCTCGCACTGCCTCTTTTGCTTTCGGGTCTTTTTTCTTTTTAGTTCTGCCTATGAGGGAAAAGACTGGAGACTTGTCCATCTGTGTTTCACTTGCTTCATGTAACATGACTTCTCTAGTTCTATTTTCCTACAACTGGCACAACCTCATCCTTCTTCATGGCTGAGTAGTACTCCACCACACACACATTCTGCATTTTCTTTATCCATCCTTCTGTGATGGGTGCCTAGGCTGAGCCTGCACCTCAGCTCTGTGGACAGCACCACCATGAACACTGTATGAACATGTATTTCTGGTGCATTGCCTTCATTTCCTTCAGCTATCTACCCAGGAGTACGACAGATGGATCCTACAGTAGCTCTACTTTCAGTTTTTGAGGAACTTCAATATTACTGCGGACAGGGGTAGGGGCGGTTGGGTCTTGCTTTGTAGTTCAGGCTGGCCCTGAACTCACTATGTAGCCCAGATGGGCCTTGATCTCTTCGGTATTCTCCTGCCTCAGCCTCCTGAGTACTGGGAATATAAGCATGTCCCATCACACCTAGTATCCACACTACTTTTTACAGTGGCTGTAATAAGGTTAATTCTCATGACTAGTATATAAGAGTTTTTCTCCACATCCTCACCAGCATTTGTTATTAGTTTTTCAAAGGCCATTCTAGTTGGAGAAAGACAACGCAGGTCTGCTCAAAACGTGTGGAATGGACAAAGGAAGAAGGCGGCAAGGCTGGCTCTGCAGAGGAGGCTTCATTTCAGCTGCACCCTCCAAGCCCTGACTGCTCCATCCTTGGCAGCAGGAGGACACCAGGAGGCAGGAGCCCTGGGCATCGCCCACACCCCGGCCCCAGCCACCTCTCGCTAGATCCCCAAGCCTCATTCCAGACTCATTCCTGAGTCTGGAGGTCCAGACTCATTCCCTTCCCCAGGTGGCTACCAGGCCCCCAGGCCCTGGGACCGATGTTCCTCACAGTTAGGCCCCATGAGGAATCTGAGGGCTGCAGTTGGCTGGTTGTGTGAACACTCTTCTGCCATCTGCAGAGGTGGCAGAGTGGCAGGAAGGAGCAGGCCGCCGAGCTTGTAAGATCTACAAGGGGTCAAATGGGGCATGTAGGCCCCAAGAGCAGGGCCTTCGTCCCCGGAGCCTGAGCCATTGCTGAGGATCTGTACCCAGTGCTCAATGACAGAAGCCAGCAGCTGCCGCCCACGTGGAGCCTGCACCCTGGCATGCGCTGATCTCTCCGTCCGGGGCAGCCATGACATCTGCGGAACGGGGAACTTCACAGCTTTCCTCAGGGAGCAGGGAGGCTGCAGAAGCCCATCCTCACCCGAGACAAAAAGCCAGCCTCGAAAGGGGCCAAACCTGGGCCGGAGAGTTAGCTCAGTGGATCCAGCGCCTGTCTTCGAAGCGCAAAGACCTGGATTCGATCTCTGGTAACCACATAACAATACTGGGCGCAGAGACTCACGCCCAGCAGCGACCAGTGCCACATACCACAGTGCCAGGCGCGGTGGCTCACGCCTGTGGTCCCAGCACTGGGGAGGCAGAGGCAGGAGGATTGCTGTGATGTGAGTTGGAGGCTGAGCTCAGGTCCAGCCTGAACCACAAAGTGAGACCCTGTCTCAAAAAACCTTAAAAAAAAAAAAAAAAAAAAAGAAAGGGGCCTAACCTGAATGAGGCTAAGCAGCCGTGCGAGGGGTCTGGGGGTCGGCAGTACACTCCATGCCCTGCTCCCTCCAGAGCAACAGCAAGACGAAAGGGGACAGGAGTGTAGGACCTCAGATGGAGCTTGCTTCAAAGATTAAAACGCCTGTCAGGGGGTGGGTCACCCACACCCCGAATGCTGATTTAGAGACTTGTGGCCTCAGAGCCCCGCAGGCCAGTGAGGGCAGCAAGCCGGGGAGTCGCTGTCAAATGGCGAGGGCACAAGCTCTGCCTGCACTGCTGCTCGTGGGCTCTGGACCACAAAACGCAAAGGGCCAGCACCGCCACCAGCGCCCCTTGGGATGGGCTTGGTGCCTCTGAAGCATATTTAATGGCCTGTCCGAGGGTCAGGAGGGACAGACCCTGGCCCCCACAGATGGTCTGCACCATGCTGAGAAATGGAAGCCTCTTTCAACTTTGTTTCTCTTTCTGGCCCCACCGTCCTTCCCTCCAATGGGACAGGGGCCCCAGCGTCCGAGGTGAAATCCACTGGGCACAAAATTTCTGCAGATGATGCTAAGGTCGCAGAGATGTCCCTTTCTCCCCAGCAGTGGCCCCTATTTCATCTTTTTCTTTTGACTTCCGCTATCTACCTGGCCGAAGCATCTAGACTCAGACTGAGCAGCTGGCTTGGCAGCCATGTGAGGCCCAGGCAGTCTGTAAGTGGGGAGCTCACAGATGACAGCCCAGCACCCCCTCCTCTCTCCCACACTCCAGCCACACCTGGGCCACCCAGGACCCTGCAGGACAGCGGAGTCTGACTTCCGTTCCAGGGTGCTTTATGATCCTCACGAGCTGCATATACTTTTTTTTTTTTTTTTTGAGCTGCATATACTTATGTCTCCCCTCATTTATCACTGTGCTTAGTGTCTAGTTAAGAGAAACAATCCACTACCTGAAAGACCAGGTGGGTTTCCAGGTCTGGAGCAGTGTCCACAGAAGGGAAAGCAAGCAGGGAGCACTTTGTCACTTTGATGACCACAGGGCTTGTGAGCTTGGATGAGAAGGCAGTTTAATCCACTCTATTTGAAGTCTCACCTCTTTGAACGTTGTTTGCATGCTCCACAGCCCTCCTCCTAGTGGGCAATGGCTACCTATATTCGGGGAGGGAAGGACCCTCCTCTCACCAGTGACCTACAAGGGCTCTCAGCAAGCCAGGGAGCTATTAGCTCCCTCTGGGAAATTTCTATGCCTCTCTTGCAGCTAGGCCAGCCATGTGACCAGTGTTGGCCAATGAGATGCAAGGAGAATGGAGGGAGGGACCTGGAACAGACTACAGAGCACAGGAAGCACTCTACAAATGTCAGGCACTATTACTGCTGCTGCTGTGGTCATCATTACTATTATTAACATTAATGGGCTCTTCTTTCTCTTTTCTCTCTCCTTCCTCCTTTCCTTTGCCCCTCTGGTGGTGAGCTAGGGTGGGCTTCAATGAGCCACAAGAGCTACCTGTGGGTACCTCTTCCCAGTACTGAGCACAGTACCACTTCAGCACTCTGCAATCGGCCATAATGGAAATACCATGGAAACCAGCAAATGCTACACAGCAAGTTCTTGTTTCCAAGAGAACTATTAATCATTTACCAGCACATAGCCCCTCCCTCCCTTCCTTCCTTTCCTTCTTTCTTCCCTTCCTCCTCCTCTCTCTAACCATCCATCTTCCCACCGCAAATCAAGTACTTACTATGTGCCCACGCACTGTGTTAGGTTCTCCTTGCCAGCTCACAAGGGATACTCACGACTTTATTGAGTTTAAGGTCTGAGAACACAGCTGAATTCGTTAATGAATTCTGGGCTGCAGGCAACAGCAAGGGGTCCACCTAAAAGTCGGGAGGGAGGGAGGCCTGGTTTGGCCAGATGTCTTCAAGGACCTAGCAGCCCCCTTTTTGTCCACCATCCTTTCCATAACAGCTCTGCCCCTCAGACTCTAACCTCCCGTGTACCAGAGAGCTGCTGCAGCTGTAAGCATCCGGACTGTGCGTGAAGGCAACAAGTACAAGCAAAAGGACATTGTATTTTTATTCAGGAAGAAAAAAATATTCACATCAAATACTATACCAATCCACGTTTTAAATATATGGAAATGAAAGCCCAAAGACGATGAAATAATTTGCTCAAGGCCACAGATCTTGAGTGGCCAAGATAAATATAAACGTAAGCGCTGTGTTGCTCTGGCCCGTGCTGGGGGACAGAAACACCCTCCTTCCAGAGGTGTCCACGATGCAGAAGCAAAACCACGCAGACTACTGTTGACCGTGACCCCTTGGGCCACGCTGCCTCCCTGTGTCCTAGTCTGAGACTTTCTGCCACCAGGATGGAACCCGATTTGCTCCTCTGCCGAAGGCTGCTCCTTCCATCCGTCAGAGGCCCTGGATCAGGTGCTGGCATTTGCTGGCTGGCAGGGGACCGGACCCCATGTACTCACCCAGCTCCCCCAGGCCTAATCACCGGCTCAGAGGCTGGAGCTCAGCCCCAACCACTGAGGGCTTCTCAGTGGAACTGCACACTCCTCAGCCTCTCACTGGAACTGCACACTCCCCCTTGTCTCTCCACTGCTTGGGTCCAGCTCACCTGGGTGCCTTCCTAGTCACAAAAACCCCAGGCTTGGGCCGGAGATATAGCTCAGTGTTTCCGGTGCCTGTTTTGCAAGCGCAAGGACCCGGGTTCGATCCTCGGTAACCACATACCATACTGGGCTTGGAGACTCACGCCCAGCAGCAACCAGTACCACACACCACTGTGCCGGGCATGGTGGCTCACGCCTGTAATCCCAGCACTCGGGAGGCAGAGGCAGGAGGATTGTGATGTGAGTTTGAGGCTGAGCTCAGGGCCAGCCTGAACTACAAAGCGAGACCCTGTCTCAAAAAACCTAAAAAAAAAAAAAA